>APFE031311453.1:47998-66978 GCA_000404065.3 Pinus taeda | reverse complement strand
CACATTGATCCTCCACATCAGTCCTATGTGTTGATGCTTGACCTGCTACCCCACATCCACCGCATTGTTGCTTCCTATATTGTTGCCCATTACATTGTCACTGCCACTACTACATCTGTACTGCAGCTCCCTCTCAACATGCTGCATCATGTTTCCCATGGCATTGCCACTGCTAACCACTGCACTGCAACTCCCGACACTTATCCATTTCTGCTAATGAAATGAATTCTTCACCATCCCCATATTCTCCTTGAAATAAAATAAAATAAAAATCTTTGTTCTTTCTAGAGCCTTGGTGAGAATGTCTACCACCTGTTCTCCTGTAGAAGTGTACCTCAACTATAGTGCTCCTCGTTGGACATAGTCTCTAACAAAGTGACACTTGATATCAATGTGCTTCGACTGAACATGAAATACTAGATTATCAGAGAGCTTGATGCAAATCTGATTATCACACAAGATCCTGGTCACCTCCATCCTTCTTCTAAATGGATTCAGAAGTAATTTCCTAAGCCATATGGCTTCGCACAAAGTTGTGCTAGCTGTTATATATTCTACTTCAGCTGAGCTCAGAGCCGCGGATTTATGTTTCCTACTACACTAGGAGATCATTCCTGATCTAATCTTGAAACAATACCCAATTTTACTTTTCCAATCTACTGAACTTCCAACCCAATATGCGTTAGTGAACCCACTTATCCAGATGTCATTACCTTAGGTGTACAATAGTCCTGCTCGAATGTTCCTTGTATATACCTGAGAAAATGTTTGATTGCTGCCCAGTGCACCCTCTTTGGTTTCATAATGATTAGACTAAGGGTGTTGACATTGTAACAAATACCTGGCCTGGTATTGACCAAATACATCAAGGACCCTATAAGTTGCTTGTACAAGGAGGGATCAATGTCTTTATCTTATGATGCATAAATCTTCTTCCAGTTGGTGATCATTGGAGTAGCCATAGGTATATAGTCTTGCATCATGAATCTCTTCAAGATCTTTCTAGCATATCTCCCTTGTCCAAGGAAGAGCTCACCCTTCTGCTGCCAAACTTCCAACCCCAGGAAATAATGCATTTGTCCCAAATCCTTCATGTCGAATTTTGTGGCTAGGTTCTTCTTGCAGTATTTGATAATCCTGGATGATCTTGTCAAGAATATACCATCCACATATAACACTGGGATTAGAAGCTCATTCTCTATGACAAGATAGTAGTGATTAAGGTATGTGTCACTCTTGATGAGACCCATCTTCTACAAGTAGCCATCAATTCGACCGTACCATGCTCTAGGTGCCTGTTTAAGAGCATACAAGGATTTAATTAATCTTCATACATGAGATTTCTTCTCATGTGTCTCAAATCCCTCTCATTGTTCAATGTACACTTCCTCTTCTATTACCCCATTCAAGAATGTTGTCTTGACATCCATCTAATGAATCTCCCACCCCATCTATGTTGTAAGAGATATCACGATTCTAATAGAAGTATACCTAGCTACTAGGGCGAAGGTTTCTTCATAGTTTATCCCTTCCTTCTGAGCATACCCCTTAGCCACAAACCTGGCTTTGTATTTCTCCACACTATCGTCTGCAGCATATTTGACTTTGTAGATCCATCTCAAACCTACCACTAACCTATCCTAAGGCCTAGGTACTACTTCCAAGACATCATTGACCATTATAGAACTATATTCCTCCACCATAGCATCTACCCATACTTGATTCTAAAAGGCCTCCAAAAACTAGAAGGTTTCTCAACGTAAGCTACTAGGGCCTGGTATCTGTCTAGCTGTCTTCGCTCCCTTTTATCATTACTAGGCACACCAATGAAGTCCTATACAGCTTGTAGAATCTGTCAGAGTTCCCAGCTCGCTCTTCCACTGGTAGTGGGTACATCTATCAAATCTTCCTCTTCCTGAGATTCCTCCTGTTTTGAAGCTTTATCTTTAGGAGAATTTCTGGTACTAGTTTCTATTGGTCGAAGTGGTTGGACCAACAGATCGTCTTTTGAGTACTCCTTGGAAGGCATTTCTCGGGATTTCCTGAAATCTTTGTCCTCCATGAACATTACATCCCGTCGAAATACTACCTTCCTACTCCCTGGAAGATAGACTCTATATGCCTTGCATTCTCATTATATCCCATAAGATATCCTTTCTCAATAGTTTTATCTAATTTCTTTCTCTTTTCTTCAGGTACACGACAATATGCTAAACTTTTGAATATCCTGAAATGACTGACTTCAGGGGTCGTCCCGGCACAGACCCTTTCTGGAATGATTTTTCCCAATGCCCTGTGTGGAGTCTTGTTCTGGACATAAACTTTCATGCTGCATGCTTCTTCCCACATGAATTTGGGCATATCCTAATCATACAACATTGCCCTAGCTTCTTCCACAATAGTCTTGTTTTTCCTTTATGCTACTCCATTCTACTCTGAATTGTAGGGAGTTGTCCACTCTCTTTTGATGTCTTCCTTAGCGCAAACAATGGTGAAGTCCTTGTCAACATACTCTCCATCATTGTTTGAGCACAACACTTTTATCTTCTTTCCTATCAGATTCTCCAATAGAGCCTTGAAATCTTTAAATCATCCAAAAACCTCATCCTTGGTTTTCATAAATTAGATCCAAGTCTTCCTGGAATGGCCATCGATGAAGGTGACAAAGTATTCGGCACCACTAAGAGATTTTGTGGACATCATTTCACAAATGTCTGAGTGTATCGATCCTAGAACACTCCTAGCTCTATTTTTGCTTTTGGAAAACACTACTTTGGCATACTTTCCCAAAGCGCACCCTCTGCATACATCATCTCGTTTGGTACTTAGTTGTGGAACTCCTTATACTATTTTCCTGAGAATTCTCATAGCCCCATGGTGTAAGTTTCCCATCCCCCTGTGTCATAGCTCATTCAAATCTTTGTCTCCATTACTTCCTATCAGTGTCATTGGTGATTCTAGCTATAATCTATATAGCCTATTACTTATGATTCCAATTTGGGCCTTCCATTTCCAACTCAAGTGTTTGACATATACTTTCTCCTTAATGAAGAAAATGCCATATCGCTTGTTTTTAAGTTGAGATATGGAGACTAAGTTCAACCTCAATCTTGGCACATGCAGAACATTGGTTGCTCGAAGTCACTCTCATGCTTCAGTTTGAAAGACTATAGTACCTCTTCCTACCGGGTAACACTTTGCCTTATTTCCCATGGTGATATGAAAATTCATTATTTCTTCTTGATAATCTGAAAAACATTCTAGAACTATTTTCATATGCCAGGAAGCTCCATTTTCTATATACCAAACCTCAGAGGAGGTAGAGTTTGTTAGGAAAGCGACTTCTTCTTCCAATCTGGAAACTAACATAGAATAATTCTGATCCATGTCCCTTGTGCCTTGTTTTGGAAATCTTTGTGAGTCCCTTTCAATTTATGCCTATGCATAATTCTCTTGACCCATAAGCAATTCTTCTCTCCTATTGTCAGATCTCTACTCTGATACCATGTGAAAATTGATAATCTGAAATGCTACTGCAACAATTGATTTATTTCACCTACTTATTCTTCACAATAAGTTTACAAAATCCATTCAACAAACATTAAAATAAATTCTACTTTAGTTATCACATAATTACACAGAGAAAATACATGAAAAAGAACCAATCACATCAACACAGTTGTTTTTGGACAATTGTCCCCGGAAAAACCAAATGCGGGAAAATCGGTGCAGCAGATAAGGGTTTTATTAATCTTCAACACAATCGCTTTTACAAGGAATGATTGTATATAGAGCTGAAATAAAACACCTTAGAATTTCCCCTAGAACCTTTCTGACACTTTGGAGACCCTTCTCCAACTCTTGTGTCAACTCAGTGTGGCTCAGCGTGGCTTTGTGTGGCTCTATGTCCCTCTGCGTCAGTCTGCGTGAGGGCTACATCTCACCTCTGGACTGCTTCTCTCTTTGGGTTGTCTCTCAATGTCCCCGCATCACCTCCTCCTCAGTCAATAACTACTGTTGATGGCCTCCTCTTTCTCCACCCTGAAACTCTCCCTCTGAAATCGATCTCCTTCTCTTGAGAATCAATTTTCCTTGAGATACTAAGTATCTGTCAGTGTGTCTCCAAATGATCCTCTAGTCTTCTCTTATACTATTCCTATTGATGAATCAACAACCGAGATTAAGTCTCTAATAAATGGATAAGATTAAAATAGACTTGATCCTCGTCTCTTAGAATCTTCTCACCCTTATCTTTATTAATGCCCATTAATATTTTTATTTTCTGAAGTTCAGAGTTAGGAACCCATTAAAAATATTAATTATTTGAATAACTCCTCATCTGGGTGGAATTTCTCAAAACGATTTCTGGGTCTTGGAGACCTCATGTGCCTTAGCCTCTAGTCCAAATATCAGGGCTATATCACATCCAATACTACCCAAAATCAACATTGATATGGAAATTGTGACATATTTTCCCCCAATAGACCCTTTAATTCTAAATAGCACTGAAGAATAATTACATGAATTTTCTAAAAATCTTCCTTCCTTCAATTCTGAATTAGAATCCATTTTCATTTTTTTGTCATTAATAGATTCCATTTTTCTCTCAAATATTTAAATACTCTCAATTTTTTTATTATCTATTTTTAACAAATACCTTTTTCGTAAACCTTCAAAACTTTATTCCTTCCAATTTTAGTATTTATTTCTTATATAAAAAATTAATGAATCTAGAATAGAATAATATCTCTGTTTATTAGGATGTACTTTTTATAACATTTTTAAACTTTATGCTGCCCTCAATAAATATTATATTATTTATAATATTATTATATATATTATATATATATGATAATTGTAAATAAAAACTATATTAATATTAACTCAGATAAATAATATTACGAATGGGGGGAATATGAAAAATGGGACGCAATGGTCTAGATGGATGAGTGAATGTTGAAGAAATAACAACATGGGGACAAGAAAATTGTGGCATGGTGGATTGTGGACAAAAAGACGACAGTCAGGGGATAGCACAAGTTAGGCAGTCGACGGATAATGCGGTTGTGATAGAGGTTGAGGTGTATGATTGGTTGTTGGACTGGGATGGAGTTTTGTGGAATAAGGATTGTATTGGTCTGATAGGAACGTAGGTGGAAGGCTTGTGATGATGCAGGCAACAGGTGATGACGAAAGGGTGGATTGACGCCAATTGTAGTTTCTAATCGGAACATTGGTGGATCGTCGTTGGCAAGTGACAACAACAACGAACTATGGATGAAAGTGGAGGTTTAGCATGGAGAAGTCGTTGCAAACAGGTCAGGGCTCTGGTTGTCATGCCCCTACCCTGGCAGTGATCTTTCAACCACACATCGGTAGGTGCGACACCACTACCCAAATTCTTTTCATCAATACTAATGAGTACGGACTAGACCTGACATTCAACACTTAGTTATTTTTCTACAATATACTAAGCATTCATCATTTTTACACAATGGAAATAACATTCATCATCATCATATAAATATGCACAACAGATAAATGTTCTTTTAATGGGAGGGGCAACTCCATGGTTAGATTTTTCCCAAATAATAATAATAATAATAATACACTTTTACAAGTATTTTACATATGCATCCTTTGCCAAAAAATATCAAGATTCACCTTAGCAATTCTGCCAAAATACAACAATTCGACCTGATCATTCAGAGTCGCCCACCGCGGGTCACCCTTTCGTTTAACAGCGCCCTCAATCATTCATGTCCGCCCTTCCATTCAGCAGCGCCCTCGCTCGTTCAGGGCCACCCTTTGTTTAACAACTCCCTTTCGTTCGTTCATGGTCACCCTTCGTTCAGCAACGCCCTTTCGTTTGTTCCGTAGCGCCCTTCTGTTCGTTCAAAGTCGCCCTTCATTTAGCTTGTCGGGCAGACACACCCCACTATAGCTCGTCGAGCAAAGGCGTCCCACTGCAACTCGACAGGCAAACGCACCCCACTACAACTCATATGCGGGTATATGTGCCCCACTGCAGCTCGTCTGTAGGCAAGGTCACCCCACCTACAATTCGTCCACCCAAAGCGCGCCGAAACTCTACGTTTTTTGTTTCCTCGGCTAGGTGTTGCACCCTCGATCCGCCTACACCTTGCCCTCCTTCATTCACTTTTCTCCTTGGCTCCTCCACCTTATGTTTGAACTTGCCTTAAGTCAAATTCTTGATGTCTTATCCCTCCAGCTCACCCTCCAATATATATGTGTCCTTCAAGAGGTAGGGTGGGTGGGCCTACCCTGTTTGAGCATACAAGTCGCCACATAAAATACAAAAGATGTGTCAATTCACTCAACTTGTCACTCCATATGTCGGCCCACCGACTCATAGTTTTTTGACACCTCTATAAACTCGTCGCATATGCTCCCCATACTTAGGCAATTTTTTGAATCTCAATTTTTCGACTCTCCAAGTAGCTCGTTGCAACTCGTCATTGGAACTCCTCATCACAAGGCTGCCAGGGCATGTTTAACCAAATGCACCCTCTCATCGTCACAACTTGGCTCGTCACCTTTAACCAAAGATATGTCCCAATCGTTTCTCGTTGCACATGCTCAGCTCGTGGGTCTAACATACTCCCCCACTTTAAACGGTTAGCATCCTCGACAACACCATCATACAACAATGCAAAGTTTCTCTAGCTCCAAAATCTGCAAAATTTCAATAGTGCCCATCTTTGCTCTATCGTCGCATAAACCACCAAGGTTCATGTCTCCATGAATAGGAAATTCTCCTCAATCCATGATCATCAACCACATTTGTCCCAAATCCACATGTTGCCCAATCGTGGAATGATGGTCCCTCCAACTCAAGCTACATGTTATCAATGCAACATATACCGTGTCGATCCTCATCATGTATCGTCACCATGTGAATTGCTGCCAAGATACTCCAACTCAACTCCAACATATCTCATCACACTGCTAACACCCATGACTCAAACTAGTTGGGTAGCTAATCCAACTGTCGCACTCAAACCATGAGAATGCATCTCCTCATGTCATCATTTTTCATTTCTCTCAGCGTCTTGTCACAACATCAACCCGATCAAGAATCCATCCCACCTCCATTAAAGTGTAAGTAAGGCATGCACATGTCCATGAAGTAGTCCTCATCTCATCTGCAACATGATGTCCATGATGTTGGTGTCAATGTGTTGCATGTCAATTAGTCGCATCTATCCAAACATCATCATCCATATGTGTGTGTAAGATCCATCTCCTCAAAATGAAGAGATCCTCTCATCAAACTGACTCTCATTGCGCCACATCCAGGTCCATGAAGCAACCTCCATCTCATCTGTAATGTGCCATCCCTCAAGTCTGTCAAAGGACAAGCATACACATGTCTCATCATCCATGTGCTTCCCATGGTCATTGACCAATAAATCACCATGTACTCAAAGTGGTTAAGTATCGGCTCAACCCATGCCCAAGTGTTGCCACCAAGGTATCATCATCGTTGCAACTCCATCAACTCCAAAGTGTCTCGCCTCGATCATCTCCATTAAGTCACTCTCCTCAACAAACCCATAAATGTGCTCAAAATTATGCATCCCACATCACATCAAAATTAGGTACACCACTGAGCTCGACTCCTTAATGTATCAGATACTTCAAGACCACTATAATATAAAGTCTCTAATGGCTGCAACTATCTCAAGTCATCATGAGCTCCCATGAATTATATCCATCCAACATCTCAGCAAGCATACATGTCTCAGTCTCAAATGCCACTACAAGATGCCTCTTCTCTCCATGTGGTATGGATACTCCCATAGCCTGCTCGTAAATCCAACCAGTCCATGGCCTTGTTGTACAAGAGTGCACAACATCTCCATCGGCTCATAAGTAAAATGTCTCCACGTCGCATCAACAAATCCATCCGCACAACATCCCTGCTTTGGCACTCCTCATTGGATGCCCACAAGTGACATCTCTAAAAGTTCTCCTGCATAATGTCCCTGCAAGAAGTCTGCCATGCTTCATCTATCCAACTCGATGTCCATGACTCAAGCTACCAATGTTGTCTAACTAAGTAGACCATCACAACATCGGTCATCCCATCTTAGTCCTCAATCAGGTTTAGTGGACTCAGTTACTCAAACCATATATATCATCAAGTTAAATCACACAGGTTCCTTCCATCATCGTTGCCTCCCCCACTAAAGGTCCACCAAGACTGCCTCTTGGCCTCAGACATGAAGAATTCCACCCAAGTATCAAATCATCATACTCAAGTGTGCCCTCTCTTCAACCTATCCATGATTCATGCTGGTCACTTAGCCAATTTATCCATATGACTAAAGCATGACCCATCCTCCGCGATGATCATCATGTTCCTCCCTTGTCACGAGCATTTGCACCCCCTACCATGAGGTCACAGATTGCTCCAACGACCTCTGCAACAATCAATGTTCCTTGCTTCTCCACATAAGTTTTCATCATAGACATCTATGATAAGGTTGTCCATTGCATCGGAAAACTGTCTTTTCCCTTCCCTACATATAGCCCATCCTCCAAAAGATCCAATGAAACACAAGTAGAAGTAGTACTTATTTCATCATGAGGCTCCTCCATATGAGTGCCTTCATCCATCAATGTCTGTAATATGTACGATCTTGGTTCAACTTGAGCAATTGGAAGTGCCTCAAGCTCTTCCTCCATCGTGGTCACATCTGCAACTTCTTCATACATCACGAATTCCTCTTCTTCGTCATAGCAATCTATAGCTACATCCTGCTCCATTACTCAACCATGTCGAAGAAATTCATCTTCAACATTCCTTTCCAAGACCTCAAGTTTAACTCAAATTTGTGGGTTCTCTTCTTTCAGCAAATTCAACCTGTATAAGGTCAGTGAGAGCCTCACTTGGCATTCTTCCCAAATTTCCACATCTCTTCATTCAGCTTGGCCCAAGCACAATGCTTCAACTCTGCTAAACCTGTCACAAAGTGTAGTAGTAACATTTCAATCTGCAAAACTCAATTCTCTGAATCAAGGCTCTAAAACCATCTGTCATGAAGTGCAGTGGGATCATCTTTAACTCGTTTTCCAAATCACCCTCTGATGCGACTTGTCATGCCCCTATCATTGCGGCGATCTTTCCACCACACATAGGCAGGTGCGACACCGCTATCAAAATTCTTTTCTCCAATACTAATGAGTACAGACTATGCCTAACATTCAACACTTAGTTATTTTTCTTCAATCTACTAAGCATTCATCATTTTTACATAGCAGCAATAACATTCATCATCATCATCATATAAATATGCACACCGGATAAATCTTCTTTTAATGGGAGGGGAAACTCCTTAGTTAGAGTCTGCCCAAATAATCATAATAATATAGTTTTACTAGTATTTTACATATGCAACCTTTGTCAGGAAACCTCAAGATTCACCTTAGCAATTATGCCAAAATACAACAATTCAGCCTGATTGTTCAGGGTCGCCCACCCTAGGTCACCCTTCCGTTCAGTAGCACCCTCACTCATTCAGGGTCACCCTTCCATTCAGCAGCGCCCTTGCTCATTCAAGGTTTCCCTTTGTTTAGCAGTGCCCTTCCATTTGTTCAGGGCCGCCCTTCGTTCAACAGCACCCTTCTGTTTGTTTAGGGTCACCCTTCATTCAGCAACACCCTTCCATTCGTTCAAGGTCGCCCTTCGTTCAGCAATACCCTTCCGTTTAGCTTACCGCGTAGACACGCCTCACTGCAGCTCGTCGGGCAGAGGCGCCCCACTGCATCTCGTCGGGCAAACACGCCCCACAGCTGCTCATCTGCAGACAGATGCACCCCACTACAACTCGTCTGCGTGCAGGGTTGCCCCACCTGCAGTTCATCCACCCACAATGCGCCCAAACTCTGTGTTTTTTGTTTCCTCAACTTGGTACTACGGCCCTTAGTCCGCCTGCACCTTGCCCTCCTTCGTTCACTTTTCTCCTTAGCTCATCCAACCTATATTTAAACTTGCGTTGGATCAAATGCTTAATGCCTTATCCCTCCAACTCACTCTCTAATATATATGTGTCCTTCAAGAGGTAAGGTGGGTCGGCCTACCCAGGCCGACCATACAAGTTGCCACATAAAATACAAAAGATGCGTCGGTTCACCCAACTCATCGCTCTGCAGGTCGGCCCACCGACTCGTCACTTTTTCGACACCTCTATACATGCGTCGCATGCATTCCCCATACTTAGTCGATTTTTTTGAATCTCGGTTTTTAGACTCTCCAAGTAGCTCGTTGTAACTTGTCATCACAACTTGTCGTTGCACACTTGTCGGGGCGCGTTTAACCCAACACACCCACTTGTCAGCGCAACTCGGCTCATCGCCTTTAACCGAAGATATGTGCCCATCGTCACTCATCGCACATGCTCAGCTCGTGGGTGTGACACCGATTGTAAGGAACTGTGGTCTAAGAACTCACTGCCGGTGCGAAGTGCGATGGAGAGTGCACAAGCGACTTGGGGAAAATATGTGAAGGCAAGTTCAGACTTAATGTGCGTGGAGTTATGTTATAATGGATGCATAAAAGGAGGAAAGTGAGCTGTTTATACGCGTGGGAGCATGAACGACCGCCCATGGGGCCGACCTACAAAAGTAGCAAGGTTGACTCACGTTTTGGAGATATTTGCGATGAAGTTGAGGTTGTGGGCAGGTCGGCTAGGTAGCTACGACCTCACCCTGCCCCTCATATATATTGGTGGCATGTGAGCTCATTTGGCACCATCACTCAACAAGAAAATTCGCTCATCCAACGAAGAAGTGTGTTGAAGAAGGATAGCCGTAGCCATAGAAGGAAGTCGCATACGGTGATGCACCCAACCTTGGGGCGAGGCTACACGAAGGGAAACGCACTATCTTGGTTTTGGGTGAGGGCACGGGCGGAGGTCACCCGTCGGACGGAGAGTAGGGCGTGCACGGGTGTGGCGTCCAGGTTGTGCGAAGGAGCACCTAACGGTTGGATGACGGCGTGGGCGCCCAGTTTGTGTGACGACTTGACATGGGTTCTTGGGTGACTCGAGTGAGCACCCACCCGTCGTGCAAGTGTGCACAGTGTGACTTTTGGTGAAGTGTTGAGATTGTGAATGGAGGTGTGATTCATGTAGAGGTGCTCGTGTGTGGCGACTTGGTTATGATGAGGTGCACCCAATTTGGGCAAACAACACAATCGTGCGACAAAGTGAACGAAGGTTTGGTATGTTGTACGGCGACCGTGCCGAAGCACCGACGAGCTAGGCAACCGAGTTTTGCTGAAGATTGTAAATTTGGCTAAGTATGAAACTTGGAGTTTCCAAGTATACTTGTAAAGCTTGTAAGTTGTAAAAGACTGTATAATATATTACCGGGCAGACTCATTGTTCAGGGAGTTGCCCCTCCCTTTATACTATGCAATTGTGTTCTTCATGTATAATTGTTGATATTAATGAATGTGTATGGGTGTTCATTGGTATAAAGGAAACATTAATAATACTTGGTTGTGAAACACAAACTAAGTAGGAGTAAGTGGTTAGGCGTAGTCCATGAACAAAAGTATTGGTGAAAAGAAAGTGTTTGGTGGTGCCGCACCTCACCAAGCGCGGTTGAAAGACTACCATTGGCCTAGGGGCATGACACCGATCGCTGTGTGGCTATGGATCGATTGTTGGTGGCACTCCAACATCGGGTGAAGAATGATATAGTGGTATTCAATTGCCGCTAATGGCGGTGGTTGACAGTCAGTGAATTTCAATGTGGCTCGCTGGCCTGCGAGAAGTGGTGGTTGTGTGGTTGGGATTTTTGTTTTTTTTTTTTTTTTAACTTTTAATTTTGTTTCAGATTATTTTTATGTATTATGTTTTTATTTCGATTTTTTTTGTAATTCAATCAATTATTATTATTATTTTTATTTTTATATATAATTGTTTTTTCAATATATTTATTTTCATTTTTTTTACTTCTTTTTTTCTTTTTCTTTTTATTAAATGGCCAAGGGTCTCTGACGAATGAGCGATGGAGAAATTCGAAACTTGTGTAGCGAAGTACTTCAATTGTGACGACAATGACGTTGACACAAAGTTGATGGCCAAAGCCCTGGGTCAGAGAGCGTGGTTTTGTGTAGTGGTGGAGTGACCAAAGGATTAAACTACTCTGATACGAAATGGAATGAACAAAGTTTGTTCTTCAAGTTAAATACTTCAGAAGACTTGGAATATGTAGATCTCCTTTGATGATACAAGAATATAAATAAAATGTATGAATAAAAATGATGTTACAAATGAGAGTAAAGATCCTGTTTATATACTAACAGGTGCTTCTTCATAGAAATTCATGTCTCATTTAAACAAGTATTTTCAACACTAATTACTAATTAACTAATCATTATTACAATTATCATCATACACCAGCAAAATAAAATTTAAAAACCAAAATAAAAAAACAGTAGTGGATGCTTGAAAGCGAATAAATACCTAACTTGCCCAATGAAGTCCAACGCTGCTATAATATCCCAGACCCATTGGCTCGCAAACCACCAAGGATCAATGTGATCATGTGTTTAAGGTTGGCTTTGTTCATTGCTAATATGCATCATAAGATTCACGTCACATGTGACACGCAATCGGTGAGGAGGAGAGAAGTTACACTGGCTGGTACTCGAGTGCATTGAGAGAGTTTAGGCATTAAATGGTTTCTCGTGTGTATCACAAAATCAATGTGAAGTAAAGGAGCAGCTTCTTGAAAGGTAACTTGATGGGCTTAGAAATGATCGAGGAGGGAGGTGTCGCTGCTTCCCCCCAATATACTTGTTAATTCATAAGGTTTGTTAATTCACAACTTCATAATTTGAAACCACCAAAAATTGGTGTGAAATTAAAATAAGTAAGAATGTGTGTTTAACAATAAAATTAACAATTTATGAAGCTAAATTTTTACTATACTGAACAATAATTTTTAAGTGTAAGTGTTCTCCGGTCCATAAGAAACATTTTTATGGAGGGGTGGTTTTTTCTTAATAATTTTTGGGGGGTGAAATGGTGTTTTTTATTATTATTTAAAATATAATTTTGAATGCAAAATAAATTTAATGCCGACAAAAAACTGCTACAACAATATTCAGATTTTACATTTTTAAACTAATTATTCCAACGGTCTCTGTAATTTTCAACAAATTGACCAAAAAAAACCTACCTAAAAGATCGAGTATCGAGAGTACAACATTTTGAATTAATCAATTTAGGAAATAAATTCTGGTTTTTGACGCAATTGATAATAAATATTATTTATTATTGATTATGATGTATTTTTAATTTTTTTCCAAAACAAATTATATAACATATGTGGGACAGCAAATGATGCTTAAAAAGATACAAAACCTTCAGTTCACAGGCACGGAGATACCTGGTTTAGTTACAACCTGAAAGATACAAAACCTTCATACCTGGTTTAGTTACAAGCTGAAAGACACAAAACCTTCAGTTCACAGGCACAGAGATACCTGGTTTAGTTACAATCTGAAACATAAAACTGTAGATCATGGAGACAGTCTATATCTTGAATCTCCTTTCAAGAAGAGGTATCTGGGCCCTGCAGTTTTCCAACTTTATGGAGCTTTCCAACTTTATTGATTCATGTAGTCAGTCGTTTAAAAATTGTATGCCACAATGGAACAATACTGGATCCTCCTGATCCATTGACAATGATCCAAAGACCATGTATTTCTTTTACCTCTAGTAATATATATATATATAGACCGGTCAACAAAGTAAATATGTGGAGCCATTCTATGTATGAATTCCGTTAGCCTGTAGTCAGTATTTTAAAAATTGTATGCCACAATGGACCAATCCTGGATCCTCCTGATCCAATGACAATGATCCAAAGACCATGTATTTCTTTTACCTCTAGTAATATATATATATATATATATATATGGACCGATCAACAAAGTAAATATGTGGAGCCATTCTATGTTAAATGAAGCACAACATGAATTCCGTTAGCCCCTAGCAATCGTATTCCCATCTGCACTCACAAACTACGACCTCCGTCCCTGTAATATTAGGCCTTCAAGCATTGAGGTTTCAATTTAGTCTAAACTTTCCAATTAAAACAGAGAGTGCAGGTGTGGAAACAGAGAAACAAAAGTAATTCAAGAAAAGGCATGCAGGAAACAAAGAAACAAAAATAATTCAAAGAAAAGGCATGCAAAATAACTCTGCACTGAGTTTGCTAGGAGATATTGTGCACTGAACATTTACATTAGGAACATATCTTTTGTATACAGTTTACAGAGATCTCACGATATGATGTACCATGGCCACTACTCTGTCCTCCGCTCCTTGATCTCCTCTATCTCCATTGACCTATATAAAATATCTAGCATCCACAGATTGCCCGTGATACTCCGGAATTTCAACAGAATTATGACTACAGAGAACTCGGATATACTCCTGAATTTCAATAGAACGATGAGCCAGGAGAACTAGAGCGTAGAATTTTTGGACCCAGAAATTGTGAAGATGGTCACTGCTTTGAACACACGAAACCTGCGTCGGAAGCCTCGAGAAACACAAGAATAGGACGCGTAAGAGCGAGCGTGGTGATTCTCATATTTGACAGTGTTCAACTGTGAACATCTCAAAATGCAAGGATGGGTGCACGTGGTATAACAACGCCGGCGTTTTCGTCTTATGGGCTCCACGATGGAGGTATGGCCCACATCTGTTTTATTTAGGCAAGGGCTAACCAGCTTGTTATAGGGCATTAAATGCTCTGGTACATTCATGCTCTATAATAAAATAACACACAGGCTTTATTTTTAATTTATATAGCCACCAACGCTGTATGTCATTTTGTTATAGCGCATGCATGTACCAGGACATTTAATGCCCTATGGCAGGTTGGTTAGCTCTTGCCTTTTATTTAGAGTTGGGAATGGATTGGATTGGAGGGTGGATAGTAGTTGGAATTTGGGAAAAATGGTTTTAAAAAAGTAGTAGTCTATAACGCGACTTTTTGAAAGCCTTTCCGGGGGATTTTTTCGGTCAAAATCCGGCCGCAATTCATTGGAATCCCAAGTTTGATAACTAGTTTCTGCACAATCAATGGCTCCCAGGGGTTTTCCAGGGCGGTGAATCCAAATATGCAGTTAAAAAACCATTTTAACTGCTAAAAATCAAGATTTAACCTCATTCCTTCTGCTGGATTCCCTCACCGGAATCTCCAAAAAGTCGCATTATAGACAACTCCTTTAAAAAATATTGTAGATTTAGTGTTTGAATCTTGTTTTTATGGTAGAAATAAATTCAATACTATCAATTTTATTTTTGATGGCGGAAATAGATTCAACATTATCAAAAATTTATAAAACACTTAAAATTATGAAATTTGATCATTTTTATTTTAATTTACAAAAATAAAGTGTCAATTTTTTTCAAAATATAATTGGAATTTATCCATATATACAATGTTTGAATCTTGTTTTTATACTAAAAATAAATTTAATACTATCAATCTTATTCTTAATGGTAGAAATAAATTCAACATTATCAAAAATTTATAAAACACCTCAAATTATAAAATTGGATATTTTTACTTTAATTTACAAAAATACCTCTGCCATTCTTTTTCATAATATAACTAGAATTTAACACACTTTCAAAACAAAAAAGCATAAACCTTAGACTACGGCCTATTTGTAACGTTTATATCGTTTCGTTTTAAGTCGGTGAACACACCCTGGTCGAGATGCAAGGAAGCAGCACGGATTCGCCCCTCATGGTTGACTTTTAACAATGGACCAATACCTGCTCGCCCTCCGCGACCCAATCATCGTGATCTGTATCGCAGTAGTCTATAACGCGACTTTTTGAAATCCTTTTCGGCGGCTTTTTCCGGTCAAAATCCGGCAGCCATTCATTGGAATCCCAAGTTTAATAGCTAGTTTCTGCACAATCAATGGCTCCCAGGGGTTTTTCAGGGCGCTGAATCTAAATATGCAGTTAAAAAACCATTTTAACTGCTAAAAATCGAGATTTAACCTCGTTTCTTCCGCCAGATTCCGTCACCGGAATTTCCAAAAAGTCGCATTATAGACAACTCCATCTGTATCTGCTTATCCCTTCAGTTTTCTTGGCGGTTTTGTTGTTGGCCGAGCATTATCCATTCCACAGATGTTATAGATAAACATGGGTGAAATCGTACAATCAGGTGCAGCAAATTTTATAAATAATTTTGTGTCATTTTATGATGACACAGGTTGATTTTATCTATGATACCTTTAGACAATAAATTATTTCATAGTAACACAGGTGAAACATTCTATATATATATATATAACAACAACCTATTTTAACCAAAACGCTGAGTTTAATTATTGTAAACAGGGTTGAAAATTTCTATATGCGAATACTAAATGTGGTTTTAATAAATTTTCTTATTATGAAAAGTTAAAAAAAAAAATGATAAATTATTAATTAATTATTTATTTTATGTTATTATTCATTAATTATTAAATATAAATATATATATTATATATATATTATATATATATTATATATATATATTTAATTTTTAATATAAATTTATTTATTTTTATTTTATCATTGAAAAAATTGAGCTTGTAAATTTATAATAGTATGGTCAATTAAGGTTATCTCAAGTGGTTGGAGAGCTATGGCCCCGCTGTGGAAGGGTTTGGGTTGAAGCTTTCTTCACCTGAGGTCTTCAGTTTCATCATTCGCTGCCGTGGCCAGAAGCATGCAGGCAAGTATATAATTTTCGGTAAACCTCTGCATACCCTGCAAGCTGGCTCCTTCCATCATGGTTTGAGATGTTGACGTGAGGGCAACTTCTGCAAGCTTTCAAAAATGTTTTTACTTGGGAAAACGTCATCATATTTGGGATACAGTCCAAATATTAATCAATCGGATAACACAGGCTAAGATCCAATAGCAATCTCAGGTGCATGTGAAAGCCAAGCCTTTCTGACAAATCTTTATAAGCATTGGTTTCAAAGCAAAACAGCTATAGACGGCGTTTAGGTTACGTTGGTTACAGTTTTTACGGGGCGCTTTTAACCATGGTAATTCCAAATGACTCGGTTGACCTAGACCCGGCCCCCGAAGATATCCTCGCTGTCTGGGGTAAGGAAATCACGGAGAAGAATATCAGTGAAATCGTCGGGCATTCAAACAGTTTCTCTGGTGCGACTTTCCCGGGAGGAGTTCAGTGGCGTTAGAACTCGATTAAGGGGTTTTTGGAAGAGAGTCTGGAGCACGCGAGCAGCTACGGAGGAGGAGGATGGTTTCCGGAGGACATAGGTCATCACCACCATTTAGGCCCGCTGACTAACAAGGCTAGGCATGCATCGGTTGGCAAGGCGACCTCTCCTACAAAAAATTTTGTCTCTTCGAGCGGTCTAGAGGATAAAATTAAATATCCCCATTTACATGGAGTATGGAAATCAGTGGGTGGCGTGCAGGGAGTGGGAAAGGGCTCGGGAGAGTGTATTGCCCAGGAGAAAATAAAAAGAAATCTTATCACAAATGAATTATTGCCGGGTCCCTCTGAAAGGGGAAAGGATTCTGCGGGTCTATGCAAATTTTCGCCCTCGGGGTTTTCTTCAAATCCTCCGGGGGTCGAGAATCCAGTGAAAGAAGGTCCTTCAGGTTTAGGAGAGGCGGGTAGTCCTGTGGAAGGTTTGGTTGAAACCTCTCCGGCCATTGAATCCCATCCCTCTAAGAATGTTGGAAAGACCCAAGTGCAGGAGGATGTCGGACTGTCACCTCCCTCTGTGGGAACGATTCCGGAGCCGACAACAGAGAAAGTAGGGGACAAAAGAAAAAAGGCGAAGGTGTGGAAGAGGAAGCGGGTTAAAAAGCTGGTTCTAGGCATGGATGTTCTGATCGAAGACGCACTGGAGGTAGCAGAATGCTCTCTTGTGGGCAGAGCAAGAGGGAGATTCGTATCTGGAAAATATTTAAGGCAGTGGGCTGAGAGTTAGTGGTTGGAGACCCCAGCTAAATCATTCAGAACTGATACATTGGCAAAAGGATGGTTTTTGGTGAAATTCGATACTAAGGAAGCGATGGAATGGGTGGAGGAGAGGAATTGGGCGTTTGGAAGCAGACCTGTTTTCTTCAAACGGTGGACTCCCCTGTTCGATGCTGCGAAGGAGAAAGTCGAGGAAATTCCTGTTTGGGTCAGGGTACCAAATCTCCCGCCATACCTTTGGGTGGATTCAGTTTTCAAAGCAATAGGAAACCACTTGGGTTCCTTTCTGGATGTGGATAGATCTTATCTGCATACCTATGAAAAAGCGGTTGCAAGGATCCTAGTAAGGCTCAATCCGACTGAAGGGCTCGCAGAATCTTTTCTGTTGCAATACAAGGAATATGATTATGAGCAACTGTTAGACTATGAACTATTTCCCTTTAGATGTCACTGCTGCCACGAATACGGGCACTTAGCGAGGGACTGCCCTTTGGGGAAAAGAAGAAGGGGGGCACAGCTGAAGGTGGAGGAGTGGGAGGTTTTGTCGGATTTCCCCAAATCTCAGAAGAAGGAAGAAGTCTCAAAGATGGATCATCAGAATGAAGATCCCAGCCCCCGGTCGGCCGAAGAAATGCAGCGGAAAGTGGGGAGCCCTGAACATCGAACAGATGACCAGCCAAGTCGGGTTCCCACTGAGGCAGAGTTGGTTGGCCGTTCGGAGAAGCCCGCCCCCGGTTTGCAGTCCTCTTCTTGTATGTTCAATATAAATTCTGCTTCGTGTAATGAAGTTTTTGGTGGAAATACTTCTATGTTGCCGATTTTTGAGGACCCTCCACAAATCATAGAGTCCTTACTAGAGGCCTTCCCGTCCTCAAATCTGAACAGTGAGGTGTCTTCAAAATATAATCTCGGATCGGGTAGTCCTTCTGTCACTCGTCATTATAACTTAAGGTCCC
>APFE031311453.1:0-47988 GCA_000404065.3 Pinus taeda | reverse complement strand
TATATATATGGACCGATCAACAAAGTAAATATGTGGAGCCATTCTATGTTAAATGAAGCACAACATGAATTCCGTTAGCCCCTAGCAATCGTATTCCCATCTGCACTCACAAACTACGACCTCCGTCCCTGTAATATTAGGCCTTCAAGCATTGAGGTTTCAATTTAGTCTAAACTTTCCAATTAAAACAGAGAGTGCAGGTGTGGAAACAGAGAAACAAAAGTAATTCAAGAAAAGGCATGCAGGAAACAAAGAAACAAAAATAATTCAAAGAAAAGGCATGCAAAATAACTCTGCACTGAGTTTGCTAGGAGATATTGTGCACTGAACATTTACATTAGGAACATATCTTTTGTATACAGTTTACAGAGATCTCACGATATGATGTACCATGGCCACTACTCTGTCCTCCGCTCCTTGATCTCCTCTATCTCCATTGACCTATATAAAATATCTAGCATCCACAGATTGCCCGTGATACTCCGGAATTTCAACAGAATTATGACTACAGAGAACTCGGATATACTCCTGAATTTCAATAGAACGATGAGCCAGGAGAACTAGAGCGTAGAATTTTTGGACCCAGAAATTGTGAAGATGGTCACTGCTTTGAACACACGAAACCTGCGTCGGAAGCCTCGAGAAACACAAGAATAGGACGCGTAAGAGCGAGCGTGGTGATTCTCATATTTGACAGTGTTCAACTGTGAACATCTCAAAATGCAAGGATGGGTGCACGTGGTATAACAACGCCGGCGTTTTCGTCTTATGGGCTCCACGATGGAGGTATGGCCCACATCTGTTTTATTTAGGCAAGGGCTAACCAGCTTGTTATAGGGCATTAAATGCTCTGGTACATTCATGCTCTATAATAAAATAACACACAGGCTTTATTTTTAATTTATATAGCCACCAACGCTGTATGTCATTTTGTTATAGCGCATGCATGTACCAGGACATTTAATGCCCTATGGCAGGTTGGTTAGCTCTTGCCTTTTATTTAGAGTTGGGAATGGATTGGATTGGAGGGTGGATAGTAGTTGGAATTTGGGAAAAATGGTTTTAAAAAAGTAGTAGTCTATAACGCGACTTTTTGAAAGCCTTTCCGGGGGATTTTTTCGGTCAAAATCCGGCCGCAATTCATTGGAATCCCAAGTTTGATAACTAGTTTCTGCACAATCAATGGCTCCCAGGGGTTTTCCAGGGCGGTGAATCCAAATATGCAGTTAAAAAACCATTTTAACTGCTAAAAATCAAGATTTAACCTCATTCCTTCTGCTGGATTCCCTCACCGGAATCTCCAAAAAGTCGCATTATAGACAACTCCTTTAAAAAATATTGTAGATTTAGTGTTTGAATCTTGTTTTTATGGTAGAAATAAATTCAATACTATCAATTTTATTTTTGATGGCGGAAATAGATTCAACATTATCAAAAATTTATAAAACACTTAAAATTATGAAATTTGATCATTTTTATTTTAATTTACAAAAATAAAGTGTCAATTTTTTTCAAAATATAATTGGAATTTATCCATATATACAATGTTTGAATCTTGTTTTTATACTAAAAATAAATTTAATACTATCAATCTTATTCTTAATGGTAGAAATAAATTCAACATTATCAAAAATTTATAAAACACCTCAAATTATAAAATTGGATATTTTTACTTTAATTTACAAAAATACCTCTGCCATTCTTTTTCATAATATAACTAGAATTTAACACACTTTCAAAACAAAAAAGCATAAACCTTAGACTACGGCCTATTTGTAACGTTTATATCGTTTCGTTTTAAGTCGGTGAACACACCCTGGTCGAGATGCAAGGAAGCAGCACGGATTCGCCCCTCATGGTTGACTTTTAACAATGGACCAATACCTGCTCGCCCTCCGCGACCCAATCATCGTGATCTGTATCGCAGTAGTCTATAACGCGACTTTTTGAAATCCTTTTCGGCGGCTTTTTCCGGTCAAAATCCGGCAGCCATTCATTGGAATCCCAAGTTTAATAGCTAGTTTCTGCACAATCAATGGCTCCCAGGGGTTTTTCAGGGCGCTGAATCTAAATATGCAGTTAAAAAACCATTTTAACTGCTAAAAATCGAGATTTAACCTCGTTTCTTCCGCCAGATTCCGTCACCGGAATTTCCAAAAAGTCGCATTATAGACAACTCCATCTGTATCTGCTTATCCCTTCAGTTTTCTTGGCGGTTTTGTTGTTGGCCGAGCATTATCCATTCCACAGATGTTATAGATAAACATGGGTGAAATCGTACAATCAGGTGCAGCAAATTTTATAAATAATTTTGTGTCATTTTATGATGACACAGGTTGATTTTATCTATGATACCTTTAGACAATAAATTATTTCATAGTAACACAGGTGAAACATTCTATATATATATATATAATAACTATTTAACAAAAGCTGATTTAATTAGTAAAAGGGGTGAAATTTCATATATGCGAATATAAATAAGGGTTAAATAATTTCTATTAGAAAGTTAAAAAAAAAAAATGAAAATATTAACAAATTAATGATTTTATTTTAAAATTCATTATTATTAATATAAAAAATAATATATATAATAAATAGTAACATAATATATTATAATCTATTAATTATAAATATAATTTATTTTTATTTTAATCATTGAAAAAATTGAAGTATCGTAATTTATAAAGTAGTCAATAAGGTTATCTCAAGTGTGGAGAGCTATGGCCCCGCTATGGAAGGGTTTGGGTTGAAGCTTTCTTCACCTGAGGTCTTCAGGTTCATCATTCGCTGCCGTGGCCAGAAGCATGCAGGCAAGTATATAATTTCCGGTAAACCTCTGCATACCCTGCAAAGCTGGCTCCTTCCATCATGGTTTGAGATGTTGACGTGAGGGCAGCTTCTGCAAGCTTTCAAAAATGTTTTTACTTGGGACAACGTCATCATATTTGGGATACAGTCCAAATATTAATCAATCGGATAACACAGGCTAAGATCCAATAGCAAACTCAGGTGCATGTGAAAGCCAAGCCTTTCTGACAAATCTTTATAAGCATTGGTTTCAAAGCAAAACAGCTATAGACGGCGTTTAGGTTACGTTGGTTACAGTTTTTACGGGGCGCTTTTAACCATGGTAATTCCAAATGACTCGGTTGACCTAGACCCGGCCCCCGAAGATATCCTCGCTGTCTGGGGTAAGGAAATCACGGAGAAGAATATCAGTGAAATCGTCGGGCATTCAAACAGTTTCTCTGGTGCGACTTTCCCGGGAGGAGTTCAGTGGCGTCAGAACCCGATTAAGGGGTTTTTGGAAGAGAGTCTGGAGCACGCGAGCAGCTGCGGAGAAGGAGGATGGTTTCCAGAGGACATAGGTCATCACCACCATTCAGGCCCGCTGACTGACAAGGCTAGGCATGCATCGGTTGGCAAGGCGACCTCTCCTACAAAAAATTTTGTCTCTTCGAGCGGTCTAGAGGATAAAATTAAATATCCCCATTTACATGGAGTATGGAAGTCGGTGGGTGGCGTTCAGGGAGTGGGAAAGGGCTCGGGAGAGCGTATTGCCCAGGAGAAAATAAAAAGAAAGCTTATCTCAAATGAATTATTGCCGGGTCCCTCTGAAAGGGGAAAGGATTCTGCGGGTCTATGCAAATTTTCGCCCTCGGGGGTTTCTCCAAATCCTTCGGGGGTCGAGAATCCAGTGAAAGAAGGTCCTTCAGGTTTAGGAGAGGCGGGTAGTCCTGTGGAAGGTTTGGTTGAAACCTCTCCGGCCATTGAATCCCATCCCTCTAAGAATGTTGGAAAGACCCAAGTGCAGGAGGATGTCGGACTGTCACCTCCCTCTGCGGGAACGATTCCGGAGCCGACAACAGAGAAAGTAGGGGACAAAAGAAAAAAGGCGAAGGTGTGGAAGAGGAAGCGGGTTAAAAAGCTGGTTCTAGGCATGGATGTTCTGATCGAAGACGCATTGGAGGTAGCAGAATGCTCTCTTGTGGGCAGAGCAAGAGGGAGATACGTATCTAGAAAATATGTAAGGCAGTGGGCTGAGAGTCAGTGGTTGGAGACCCCAGCTAAATCATTCAGAACTGATACATTGGCAAAAGGATGGTTTTTGGTGAATTTCGATACTAAGGAAGCGATGGAATGGGTGGAGGAGAGGAATTGGGCGTTCGGAAGCAGACCTGTTTTCTTCAAACGGTGGACTCCCCTGTTCGATGCTGCGAAGGAGATAGCCGAGGAAATTCCTGTTTGGGTCAGGGTACCAAACCTCCCGCCATACCTTTGGGTGGATTCAGTTTTCAAAGCAATAGGAAACCACTTGGGTTCCTTTCTAGATGTGGATAGATCTTATCTGCATACCTATGAAAATGCGGTTGCAAGGATCCTAGTAAGGCTCAATCCGACTGGAGGGCTCGCGGAATCTTTTCCGTTGCAATACAAGGAATATGATTATGAGCAACTGTTAGACTATGAACTATTTCCCTTTAGATGTCACTACTGCCACGAATACGGGCACTTAGCGAGGGACTACCCTTTGGGGAAAAGAAGAAGGGGGGCACAACTGAAGGTGGAGGAGTGGGAGGTTTTGTCGGATTTCCCCAATTCTTAGAAGAAGGAAGAAGTCTCAAAGATGGATCATCAGAATGAAGATCCCAGCCCCCGGTCAGCCGAAGAAATGCAGCGGAAAGTGGGGAGCCCTGAACATCGAACAGATGACCAGCCAAGTCGGGTTCCCACTGAGGCAGAGTTGGCTGGCCGTTCGGAGAAGCCCGCCCCTGGTTTGCAGTCCTCTTCTTGTATGTTCAATATAAATTCTGCTTCGTGTAATGAAGTTTTTGGTGGAAATACTTCTATGTTGCCGATTTTTGAGGACCCTCCACAAATCATAGAGTCCTTACCAGAGGCCTTCCCGCCCTCAAATCTGAACAGTGAGGTGTCTTCAAAATATAATCTTGGATCGGGTAGTCCCTCTGTCACTCGTCATTATAACTTAAGGTCCCTCCAAAAGAACCCTACCCACAAAATCGATTTGAAAGAAACAGTGGGTGGGCTTAGTCCTGAAACATCTAGGGGTACCTCTAAGAAAGGTAGAGGTAGGAAATCTCTTTTATCAAAGGCACAAGTTAAGGCAAAGTATGATGTGGTTGACGGGAAACAAATGTCGATCCCCGGGGCACTTAGAGCAGCGAAAGCCCCTGAGATGGTTAACAAATGATCTGTCTATCCTAGAATTGCAGGGGTTTAGCTAGTAAACCCAAAAAACTAGCTCTAAAGGATCTCATTACTCGCCATCACCCGGATGTGGTTTTTCTTCAGGAAACCTTGGGCAAGGGAACCGAAATTGAATCTTCATTGAGATCCCTTTTCCCGGGTTGGTTTTTTTCTGCACTAGATGCTTCTGGTCATTCTGGAGGTCTCGCCATAGGGTTTAAGGACAGGAGATTCAAAATTCAAAACAGTTGGGGCCTTCCTCATGCTTTGGGTATGGAGGTTCTTTCGGCAGAATTTGACCAGCCTCTGTTGTTCATAAATGTATATGGCCCTTGTCAGGGCAGAGTCCCTTTTTGGAATAATTTCTTGTCTAAAGATTTTCTTCTGAATAAGAATTTGATTATTGGGGGTGATTTAAACTTCTCACTGGGGATAGCGGAAACCTGGGGTCCTTCCGCGAGGGAAGATTCATTAACTGATTTTTTTTCAAAGGCTCTCCAGAATGCAAAGCTGATTGATGTCAACATTATTAAGGCAAAGCCGACCTGGCGGAACAGAAGAACGGGAGTAGGTAGAGTTGCAAAGAGATTGGATCGCTATCTCATAAATGAAAAAATGGCGGCTTATATCCCTTTGTTCAGACAATGGGTGGGGGATGGGGGAAACTCGGATCACTTCCCAATTTTTCTTAAATGCTCAAAACCCCCTGCAAAGTCGGCCACTCCCTTCAAATTCAATGCTTCTTGGCTTCAGGAGGAGTCTTATCAACAACTTTTCAAAAACACCTGGAGACATTTGGATTCAAACTCTCAGGTCAGCAAAGGAGGCCATTTTATGGAGAATCTGAAAAGGCTTAAGAGAGCAACCATTGATTGGGCTTCTGAGAGAAGAAGGAAACAAAATGAGGAATTGGTAAAAATCGAGGAGGCTCTCGGCCTTCTTGAAGATCCTGACTCGGACGCCTATGTGTCTCAGGAATCGAAAGAGAAAATTCTGACTTTAGAGAGGAGCAGAGCAAAGATTTTGCTGGATAAAGAAGAGGAGTGGAGATTGAAGAGTAGGGCCACCTGGCTGAAAGCTGGGGATGAAAACACAAAATTTTTTCACAACTACGCTAAAGGCCGGAAAAGTGCAAACACCATCTGGAAGATGAGAGACCACGAAGGGAGGGAAGTGTCCTCTTTTGAAGCGATCTCCTCATTAGGGAAGAATCATTTTCAAGCCCTCTTTACTGCTCCAGGGGGGATCTCTTTGGCCGAAATTATCAGAACGGCTCAAGCGTTTCCTAGATTTGTGGAAGAAGAGGATGCAGATTTACTCTTTAGGGCAGTGGATAAGGAGGAAGTGGAGCGTATTATTAAGGCAATGCCAAGAGATAAAAGTCCGGGCCCGGATGGCTGGACTATTGAACTTTTCACCCATTTCTTTGATCTTATCGGTGATGAGCTTACTGAAGTAGTGGAGGAGTCTAGAAAGAAAGGTGAAATATTCAGTTCGTTCAACACTACTTTCATAGCACTTATCCCAAAAACTGAGAATCCGGTTTCCTTTGAAGATTTCAGGCCCATCTCTTTATGTAATACAATCTATAAGATAATTGCGAAGATTATTGTAGTGCACCTGAAACCCATTCTATCTGAGTGTATTTCAAATGAGCAATTTGGGTTCCTGGACGGACGACAGATTCACGAAGCAATTGGAGTAGCACAGGAAACTATTCACAGCATCAGGCAAGCAAAGAAGAAAGGGGCTGTTTTAAAGATCGATCTTTCCAAGGCCTATGATAGGATTGACTGGTCTTATCTAAGGTTATTGTTGACTCATCTGGGTTTTAAAGTGGAGTTTATAAATTGGATTATGGGGTGCATTACAAATGTCAATTTTGTTGTGCTGATTAATGGGGCGGCCTCCCATTTCTTCAAAAGCCAGCGAGGTTTGAGACAAGGTTGTCCCCTTTCTCCCCTTCTCTTTCTCCTGGCAGCAGAGGGACTTAGCAGATTGATCTTAAAAGCAAAACAGTCAGGCTTGCTCACAGGTTTGGAGGTTGCGGTAAATTTGTTCATTTCACATCTTCTATTTGTTGACGATATTTTGTTATTTTTAAATGGGAATCTAACCGAAGTCAAAGTTCTTAAAGATATCATTGACCTGTTTCTGAAAGCTACAGGACTTCAAATAAACCCCAGGAAATCTCTTTTCATTTTGGAGGGTTTCACCAGGCAAGAGGCATATGCAATTACATCCATCTTGCCTTTTGAAACCAGTCAGATGAATATGCCTTTTAAATACTTGGGGTTTTGGTTAAAACCGTCCTCTTACCGTAAACAAGATTGGCACTGGCTTGTGGCAAAAATAGAACAGAGGATATCACACTGGAGTTTCAAGTGGCTCTCTAGAGCTGGCAGACTGACTTTGGTCAATTCAGTTCTTCAAGCCATTCCTGTGTTTTGGGCAGCACTGACTTGGATCCCCAGAGGGATTATTCATAAAATTAAGCAGATCTATAGCAGATTCTTGTGGTCAGGCTCAAAGGAAAGTTTAGTGCTCCCATGGGTTGCTTGGGATAAAATTTCTAGACCGAAGGAGTGGGGAGGCTGGGGAGTAAAACAGCGGGTGGATTTTTGCCAATCTTTGGCGGCAAAATCAGGTTGGCGAATTGTAGAGGCAGAAAATCTATGGACCAGGGTTGTCAAAAGGAAGTATATTGATCCAACTCCCCTCGAAGATTGGATCAGAAGCCTAAACAAAAAAGGGAGGAATTGCTCGGTCATCTGGAAGGCAACCTTGGATGCCTTTAAAATCATTGAACGAGGACTAGCATGGAAAGTGGGGAATGGTGAATGTGTGCGGATTGGTAAGGACCCTCGGGTAGGGTGTAATGAGCATTATGCTTTATCTCCTGGGCTGCTTGAGCACCTCAACTCAAAAGGAATTAAGATGCTCCAACAGATTGAAAATCCGGGCTTGTCTTCCATTTGGGGGCAGGGCTGGAAGTCAGCTGAAGATTTGGATTTGGATGTTCTTTGGCGAGATGAATGGAATGTCTTTATTCAGGAACTAAATCGATCGAATGTCAGACTAAAAGACACCCCAGACTCTCTCGTTTGGGCACATGCAGAAACAGGTCGATACTCCCCAAAGGCTGGCTATGATTTTTTGATGAGCAGAAAGGGGTGGGAGGCTCCGGTTTGGTGGGCAAAGCCACTGTTCAAACTAAAATGCCCCAAAAAAGCCAGAATCTTTTTCTGGTGTGCTCTAAAAAACAAAATTCCCACATGGGATATCCTCCAAGCTCGTTTCCAATTGGGGCCGAGTAGATGTCCGCTTTGCAATGAGGCCTCTGAATCGATCTCACACCTCTTTGTGAGCTGTCCTTTCACTAAGTCAGTTTGGGAGGAAACATTCAAGCTGCTGAAATGTACAGGGAAATGGGAAGGGGAAAATTTATCTGCTGCATGGGAATACTGGTGGGCTCACTATTCGGAGAAAAACATGCGAAACCTTCCGCCGATTGTCTGTTGGGGTATTTGGATATCCCGAAATGGATGTATCTTTAAAGGGAAGGCCACCCCTGTAAATGTCATTGTTGTACAAGCATCAGCCATTTTCTCTTGTTTTCCCGAACCTGAGGGCCTTTCCTCTTCAATTCAGCGGGCGGATCTCGTTATCAGAGAGGGCATCCCCTATGCCTTTTTTGACGGAGCAGCTCAAAATAATGTCACTGGAGCTGGAATTATAATCCACCTTAGCCCCTCGCATTCCTTAAAAGCCTCTTTTGGACTTGGATCGGGTTCAAACAATTTTGCTAAATTATCAGCCTTAAAATTGCTCCTCTGCTGGCTCATACATAGAAACACCCTCACTGTTCAGATTTTTGGAGACTCGGCAAATGTGGTCAATTGGGTTAATGGAAAATTTATGTGCAGGAATTATTTGTTGTTACCTCTGTTGGAAGAAGTCCAGAGTTTAAAGGCACATTTTAATATTTTCTCCATAGCTCATATATATAGGGATAAAAATGAAGAAGCCGACCAATATTCAAAAGCAGGTCTTCAGCAGGTTTTGGGATCTTGGCGGATAACGGAACAAGCTCAGGATCTGATCCGTGTGTCGGATGCTCCCCCTTTTGCATAAGTTCTTTTGTTGTTTATCTTCTTCTCTTTGTTCTGAACTGATATGTTATGCTCCTGAGGCAGGAGCGTCTGTATTTTCTTTTTTATGTTTTGATGATCTTAAATGATATTGGTATTGGGCGTTTTTCCTGTAAAAATGGAGGCCCATGATACTAAAATCTCAAATCCTTGTGATAGGGTTGTTGCTGGCTGGTGATCAGAAGAGTCAAATTCGTCTTTTGTCAAAAAAGACATGGCAAAAGTGAGAACTCTGAAGAGGTAAACTCCTTTGGGACTTGTGAAATCTCAGCTGAATGTAAACACATTCTTTTTTGTAGCTTTTTTATTCCACTATTAATAGAAAAGCGCGGTATTTTTTCCCCGGAAAAAAAAATCTCAAGTGGTTGGACAAAATAGTTATTATTTCCCTATCTAGGTTTAATATGAGTGACATGATGATGAGAAATATTATTATAGTGACTACTTTGTAGGGATTTAACCTCCATAGAGCATTCTAGAATATTCATATTATGTATTTTGAAATAGTGCTTTTAGAATTATAATTTAATTATCAACAATTATTAGGTGGATGCTAGAGATTTTACTTCCATGGAGCATTCTAAAATATTCATATTATTATACACAAATCAATAGTTAAAATTTATCTCAAAAGTCGTTATACCGCTTTTATTATTTTAATTAAATTAATAATTAAAAAAATGTCACTTGAATAAGTGTTAAATGAGGTGAGTTATGATTTTTTGGGCATATGATATTGATAAGCCATAGTATTGTAACAAAACTTATTTATAGATTAAGAATCTCCATGGTAAATTGGGGGTAAATCTCCCAATTAGGAATATGTTATGTGTTTTTAAATGTATTATGTTTAACTTATATATTAATTTTTTATAATATAAACATTAAAAGCAAAATTATTAAAGCAAAATTATAATTTAATTAATTTTTATAGTTTTTATTATATTTATCATTAAATCCCTGTTTTAGATTTAGTAAATTATTAGTATTTACTTCCATTTATTTCTATAACTATCCTATTAATAATTAATTAAAAAATAAGGATTTTATTACAAAAACAAACAAATAATTAAATCAAACAATCTTAATGATGTGATTAATCACAAAAAACATTTACAAATAACAACTATTTAACGAAATCAGATATTAAATATTACCATTTAAAATTGTAATTTCTTTTATAATTTTTCAATTAATTATAATAAAATAAAAAAAACCGTTATATTTTAAAGGAAAATTGCTTTAACAAAATATTGTTCACTACTCAACTCTCTTGAATTTCACTTGCCATTCTCTTTTATTGACTCTCCAATGGAGTCATCTATGGAGGCGCAGGAATTACCTAGAGTATTAAAAGTGTCTGGACTTCAAGGAAAACAGATTCAAAAAATCTTGTAGATGTAATGTTTGAATCATGTTTTTATGATGGTGGAAATGGATTCAGCACCATCAAAAACCTCTAAACATCTAAAATTATGAAATTTGACAATTTTTATTTAGATTTACAAAAATCTTCACCAGAATTTTTCAAAATATAAACAAAATTTCTATAACATTGAAAACAGAAAACGTAATGATAAGATTACTGACTCTACCTCTTCCTCTCTCCTCAATGTTATCTTCAAATGCTTGACACGTGCACTTCTCGTACCGCTCATTCCCTTGACTAACATGCGTGTTGGAAACTTATTTTGTATGGCAGGGTTTACTTTAAGCGAGGATTCCTGGTTTATCAGTTTGCTCGATTTTCATCTTCTTTTCCATTTGTTTGGAGACCCTAAATATCACTGAAATGACGTCCTCTACAATGTCTTCGATATCTGATGTCGCCCGCTGAATTAAGATGGCAAATGGCTTTCCGGCCGAGGGTAAAGAATAAAATAAGGAATATCGCCGTGAGGTTTGAAGTGATTGAGAAATATGTATCGTCAATAAGGGATATTGCAGTGAGGGTCAGAAGTGAATGAGAAATATGTCCAATCATAATGGTTGTGGTTATAAATGGGTTATTCTTATACTTATTTATAAGTTGTTTGTGGGAAAAAATAATATTAATGCAGTTATATAAACGAAATGGTTTGGTAAATTTATAAATATTAAATTAATATTTATTAGTGGCTTTATTGTAAGCGATGTTAATTTTTTTAATTAAAGTTTGAAGAAAATGTTTAATAATTTTATTTTTTTGTAAATTTAAAAATGATTTTCTATTTTTTTTGGTGATCATATTTTTAATTTTTAATGCATTTATATAAATGAAATGGTTTTAATGCATTTATATAAATGAAATGGTAGGTAAATTTATAAACACTAATTTAGATCCATCTAACACTATTTATCATGCACCAAGAGATATCAAATCCCTAGAGGTGCAATCTTTTTTTTTGGAGTGTAAAATTTGAGGAAAGGTTTGCACCTAGAAAGATTTGATACCTCTTGGTAGTCAGTGTTAGATGGATCTAAGTTGGTTCAAGTTGAGGGCAACAATGTCACATTTTTTAGATTATCATTATTATGTATATGTTTGAGATTAACATTATAATTCACATTATGTTTTTTTTACTTGGCATGACCATATCATTCTCTTCTTTAGATGCTTTGAGTGTTTGTGTGTTTATATGTTTGGATTTGAATGATAATGTTTTTTAATGTTTTTTTTTTTAACCACATAGTGAATCGGTAACTGTCAGGCCTAATCTAGGGCTATAACACCAAGAGCATAACCAACCACCGGCAAGTCGGGTATACTAAGTTCCTATGATTTTAGCAAGAGCGGACTCACGGGAAAGGGGAATCCGCCCCTCTAGCTGCGGCAGGGCATTGTACTCAATGAGATTTGAACTTCGGTCTGCCCGAGCTTCGCCCATGTGACTTACTGTCAAACCACACATCACTGTACTTTAATGTTACAATTGTTGTGTTATATTTTTATAGGTGTATGTAATTATGTATTAGTAACTAGTTGGTGATGAAGAAGGGAGACAATATTGTCAATAGTTTGAATGAGTATTGATACTACGTAAGTATTTCATTTAATTTTAGGTATAAAGTATCACAACTTCTGACAACTAATTAATTTTCAATAGTGTCCCTCCCCGTATTACTAAATATATCTCGAAGAGTAGTTTTAATAATTTACTGCGTCAAGATTACTCTTCAAATACATTTTTCTTTGCTAATGTTTGAAATAATTTATTTCCTTCAAGAATATTTAGATGATTTTTTATTTATAGTGGATCCAACAAAGTCAAGAAATAATGTATTTTTGAATTCTTATTAATGAGTAGCTAGAATTATAAACTATTTACATTATTGTTTCTCCAAACAATTATCACATCTCTTTCAAGAATATTTTGATTTATTTTGAATGTTTATAAATATATCTTTTCATCATTTCCTCTTATATATATTATGAATACATTATTCTATGCAATTATCTATTAGTAATTTTGAATATATGTAAATATATATTAGTAATTAGTTGATGATGTAGAAGGCAAACAATCTTGTCAAGGATTAATTTGCACTTTGCAAGAGGATTGATTATGCACATCTATTTCCCTTTAATCTTAGGTAATTTTGAATATATGTAAATGTATATTAGTAATTAGTTGGTGATGTAGAAGGCAAACAATCTTGTCAAGGATTAATTTGCACTTTGCGAGAGGATTGATTCTGCACATCTATTTCCCTTTAATCTTAGGTATTGCAATTTCTAACACCTAATTAATTCTTAATAGTTTCCCTTTAGGAATTATTAAATATATCATGAAAATATTTTTTCTTAATAATCTGCAACCTCAATATTAATAACATATAATGCATATAATGCAAGCAATCAAATAAGATTAGAAAATAACATCTACACTAAAATCAATGCATCTAATGAAATCAATCAAATGAAATTAGAAATCAACATCTACATTAAAATCAATGTGTCCAGTGAAATCAACCAAATAGGATTAGAAATCCAAATCTACATTGAAATAAATGCATCTAGTGCAGGAAATCAATATCTACATTCAAATCAATGCATCTAGAGAAAGCAATCAAATAGGATTACAAATCAACATCTACATTGAAATCAATGCATCTAGTGCAAGCAATTGAATAAAATTCTAAGAAAACATCATCTACACCGAAATCAATGCATCTAGTGCAAGAAATATTCTTCCCTCTCTCTACCCTCCATCAAATCTTGAAAAATATCTTTAATAATTTATAGTCTCAAAATTAATAACATCATAACAGCTAATGTGAGCCCAAGTTATCCAGTGTTCCAAAGTGTTTGTTCAAACCCAACTCCAGGACTAGTAACTCAACCGATAACTATCGTAAGGTTCTAGATAATTTGTCCAACCAAGGCTCCAGGAATAGTAACTCAACCCACCAAGGGCTCGAGATCGTTTTTCCAACCAAAGCTTCCAAGACTAGTAACTCAACCCAATTTTTTCAAGGGCTTCCAAAGCGTTTTTCCAATCAAGGCTCCAGGAACTAATAACTCAACCCACGGCCATAGGAACATGAGCACCCATAAGAAAACAAATGGGAAAACCCACAACACCATGGTTATCCAAGAAATTGCAAGGGTAGGCAAAGCCATTGTTAATCCATGAAATCCTCCATGCTAATGACAACTCATAACAAAGAAACCACGTGCATGTACCATGCATGCCAAAACTAGCAAGGAAACCATACATGCAACTCAATACTTACAAATAAATCTAGTTGTAGCTAATGATCCCACTATTCCCTTGTGCTTTCCTTCTTCCTTTGCCCTCTTTTTCCAAATCCAATGAAAACTATAGTGCTCTAATCATTCTCCAAGAATACTCTAAGTGTGCAAGAGTATGAGGGAGAAAGAGAATAGAGAGAGAGCTCCAAGCTAAAACTGAAAAAGCCATGAACTGGTCCTCATAAGCCTTTTCATCATTGAGGTCTATTTTTTCTTCATTTTCCTTCAATTTTTATCACATGCAATTTTGTGACCTTTCACGTTCCTTTCTCCTATTTTTCTTTATCTTCATAAGTAAATGTCAATTAATGCCTCTTTTCCCTTGTCAATGCCTTTGCTAATTTTCATCGCCATAATAAATCGAAAGTGACACCCACTAGGATGTTTTCCCACCATTCAACTTAGAATATGTGTTTGATGACCTTCGTCTTATATTTTGTTTTACATGGAAATTCAACTAAAAGCTATTACAATACATATTCGGCAATGCATAATTGAATCTACATAAAGTACATTCTTGAGAGATGAATCCTTGCAAGTAGGCTTTCATCAATAGCAAAAGCATAAAAGTAATAAAAAAATTGTTTAGGCAATTTGCCCAGAAGAAATTATGGTTTAAGTTACTTTGGTTCCATCTTCTTAGCCATAAATAGGTCCGCTTAAGATGAGGCATTCAAACCACAGTCACTGAGTAGGATATTTCTTCATTTATTTATAGCAAGTTAAGGTTGATTGTGGCATGTTTACGCTGATTGTGGCTTGTGCAAATGCCGATACTGTGCTCACCAATTATGAAAACAATCGCCTAATTAGGATATATGAAGAATCTTTAGCATTGAACACCCTACAATGTGCAGAGGTGGATTTTGTTGTGAGGAGTTCAAAGCCACCTCTGCACTTCACAAACATTCCCCCACACGAAGGGGTCGTTTAGCCTTAAGACTCCTAGTGTCGATGATACCTTAGAATTTAGATATGACATCAAATCCTGCAAGATTTTCGATCCTGCATATAGATTCTTTGCCCAATGCCTAACACCCTTATTAAGAAGTCATTTTAGATCTCAAAATTTTGTGAGCGATCAGAAACGTGGCCCATTGGAATTGAAAAATGTAAAATTTTCAGCAGTGACATATGAGTCTTCTAGAGGAGAAAAGCTCCAACATTGTCATTGATAATGAAGAATCTATGCATCAGAGAGAAAGATTGGAATGTCAAAAGCGTAAAATAATTAGAAATATTATAGAATGGCCAAGTCCTTGGGCTACTACATCACTACAAGAGTTTATTGGGCATATGGGATGTTATGTATGTTTTGTAAAAGAACTATGCTACAATCACATCACTACAAATCTAATTGTCTAACACGAACCTCTTAAAATGTTAATCTACATGCATAATATGGAAATTATCATCACTTTTAGGCTTGTTTTAATTTTTCAAAACCATTTTTTATGTGGGGCTTTGATGTAGTTTTAACATGGAACAATGGTCTTATTTCCTTCCAATGTTCCAAGTCCCAAGAACCTGAGATTGTGTTGATAGATAGTAGATTTTATATTAGGGCATCTAATCGGCCTATTAAACTAGTTAGTGAGGAATCAGAAGTCGTGGTGCTATCCCAGAAAAGTCCAATTCTGGGAAGTTGATATTGTTACTTTAGTATAAAATCATATCAAGCGTGTATCAAAATTTTAATGAACATGTAAATGCCTACCCTTGGGACTATGTGACGTTAGTCTTGCATATACAAATGTGGTATTTTTAGTGGTCATGCCTCGTCGAAGTGTGAAGGTGTTTGAGAGTGGAGATTTATGTTTCTTTCTTCACACACCATCCTTCTACACCTATTTGAAAGTTTTATGTTGTCATTTCGAAGCAAGACAACCCACTTTCGACCCCATTGTAACAACCATTATTTAATAATGTTAAATCTAATAACTATTATATATAGCATACTCTTTATTAAAATAACAAATATTCAAATCCTTTTTAAATTATTATTTATGAACATATCGCAATAAATTCTTCCTCCCCACGACATCTAGGACCCACATCAATTAATAACAAATTCACATATCAATGATTTACTGAAAGGCATAATTGAGTGCAAAGGTAGTCGTGTGGAGGAGGCATGTGTGGAGGAAATTGTGCAGAGGAAATTGTGTGAAGAACAAATGCTTGTGTGAAGATATTTGACTGTGCAGAAATCTTTGTGCAAGGAGAATCAATTAATTAGTGGTGGAGACAGAAACTATGTTGCATCGTAACTATTAATCTTGTTTTATTATACATTGCATGTTATCAAAATTTAAAAAAAAATCATAAAATTTTACTAAACTATAATTTTAGATTTTATTATTATTAATTATAAAAAATTTAATATGTATTGTGTGTAAATTAAAGAAAACATATATATATATACAGATTTTTAATTTTGGAGATTCACTCTCATTTGAGCATGGAAGTTCTTAACTTATAAATAAGTTTAGTTATAATATCATGGGCCTTTATGGTATCTTACTAATACCATATGCCCAAAAACTCATAACTTATATTCAAATGGAAATGTTGATATAACATTTTTTAATTAATCATTTTAATGAAAAAGTTTGAAAAGACTACATTTGAGATAAATTTTAACTTTTGATCTATAACTTCTACTAAGAATATTTTAATATTTTGTGGAGATTAAATCCCTATCATCCACCTATTAAATATTGATAATTAAATTAAACTTCTAGAAGCCCTATTTCGAAATAAACATGCATATTGACGTAGAAATCACTTCACTCATATGTGTTTTTTTTTTTTTTTAAATGTCTTGAAGATTAATATAATCAATTCACTCATTTGTTATTTTTATTTATTAGAAAGTGATAAAATTTATTATATTTGATAGTGGATCCAGAATGAATACATTGATCATTCACGTTATCAACTTTTTTGTGTTTTTTTGGATAATAGTAAACTTTATTATACCTTTTAATTAATATTGAGAACAAACTATTATTATTTTTACGTTTCAAATGAGGCTTGCCTCATCATTTTTTGTTACTATTTTTTAAGTAAAAATATATCATTTGAAGTGATTTTCTAGTGGTTTCGTAAGAGGATAGACTCTTAATCTTGCCAAAGGTCTATAAGTCTTGGATGGTTAGCAACTGTGCTCAATGGAAAAAGCTTTTGTATCTTACTCAAATATCAGAAGAAGGAAGTTTTTTGTCTTATTGTAACACCAAAAAAGAACCAATTTTAAGTCGTGCTCAAACACCAAAAGATAACATTAATTAGGGTAGTTACTACTAATGACTATAAGATTTCATCACTCTTATATAACCAATTTAAATTAGTATTTAACGTTGTTATATAATTAATTTAAATTCATTTTTAACTCAAATTTATCAAATTTCATCATTATTATATAACTAATTTAAATTCATCTTTAACTCTTTTTTTTAGGAATGAGTATTTTGATTATATTAAAAATCCACTACTAGGAGTGGCAAGTACATCAGGAGTTACATTTCCTTTTTCTCAAAATATTCTATAAAGGCTAAAAACCAACCTCTTCCCAATAAGAATATGGGGGTGGGTAGGAGGGGGTAGGGGTGAAGGTCCAAAAATAAGACTTCAAATGCTTTTTCCTACTACCTCATTGGAGCAGGATTATATTCTTACAAATTTCTTGCATAAAAATGCAAAAACAAAACATTTCTATAAATTGTCAGTAGATGGCGCACTATTTGACCCATAGGGCAAGAGAGAGCTCAAGACCAAAATTATTTCTTCTGTGATATTTCTTGCTTCTTGTTATTAGTGGGGAAGAATAATTTTTTTTTAAGCACATCTGAATAAGAATTCTTCTCGACCACCTTACCAGCTTCTTCATCTTTAAATGCAGGAGGAATCGATGGAAAAAAAATATTTCCATCGTAGAGGTTTCCTTTAAAGAGTCTTGATTAACGCCAACTTCATCTTTTAAATCAGGTGATACCTAAGAAACATGAGAATATACCTAACCTGGTGTTGGCGAATCCATTTGAACCTCACGAATCTTTTCATCTACCTCAGGAAAATTTAGGACATCAAAACTCTTGTTAAAAAGGGGGTGATGTAGAGATTCAACCTTACAAGTATGTTTCTTCCTATTTCCATTATTCTTATGTTTTCTTTTGACTGGAATGAATTCTTGATTATTTTCCCCTTGCTCTTATTTAGGAGGAGGTGAAGGAATTGGAGAACTTCAAGAGACTAAAGCTTTTGGACTTTTTTCACAAAGTGTCCATACTCATGGCATGCATTACACTTAAAAGGATCATGTTCATAATATATAGCTTGGAGGTGAGACCAACCATCCAAATTTATTTGAATTACCTGAGGGAGGCCTTTCAAGAAATCCATCTCAACACAAATTATGGCAGATGAAGTATTGTTCCCATGTGCTATGTCACTGGTAATAAATTGGCCCAATTTATTACCTATATCCTTAAAAATTCCTTTACACCAACAAAGAAGAGGGAGAGATGACAATATGATCCACATAGGTGCAAATGAAATTCCCATTGAAGGATTAAATTCCATAGACAAAAGAGTAAGAAACAGACCTCTGGTAGCGATGAAATAAGGACCCGACTTGTAGACTGGTCTCTATTTGCCTGATTTTGAAAAATAAATAAATAATACCCATTTCCATAGTAATAAATGTTGGAGGGTTCAAGCTTTGTCGAATTGACAAAAACCTAATCTACAATAGTTTCATAACTCAGCCACAGCTCAATAACCCTTATTCCTTTAGAGTTACCACATTCTATTTTTCTAAGGGATAAAACCCAGATCCAAAGAGGGGATTGATTATGCCTTCTTCAAAAATTTCTTTGGGGCACTCATTTTGCATGCAGCAAAAACAACACCCACTGTAAAACCCTCAAAGGTGGTCCCTAAGCAATATTAGAGAACAATTGGCTACATTAAGCCTTGTCACTTCACCAACATCCCAACTTTCAAACAAAACACCCATATCTCGAAGGATGCAACCCAAAACACGATAACATACCCTCTTAGAGTAGTGTAGTGTTAAGGGGGTCCAAATATGGAAGCAATGACTTCAAGAACAAATTCAAAGGGGATAGTGGGTAGAGGAACCCTAGTTGCCAAGAGATGGATGTCACTAATCTCCAGGCTACCCGCTCTTCCAAAATAAGCCAAAATCCAAAATATTAGACAATGCAAAACAAACCAAACACCCAGATCTCGGATGATGCAACCTAGAACACGATAACACCCTCAAATCTCAGAGTAGCACAAAGTTGAAGGGTTCCAAAGAGGTGACAACCACTTTAGGAACAAGTTCAAACTTTGTCGACAACTGCAAACAGATGGGACAACAGCTAGGGAAACCCTAGCAGCCAAGAGATGGATGTCGCAAAGCTCTAGGTCATCTTCTCTTCTCCTCTGAATTTTTTTTATACTGTGAAGAAATCTCCATATTTAATTCAAATTTATTATAAATCTATAAAAATCAAATTTATTGAAAATTTATTTTTTTATAATTTAATTTCACTTTATATATTAATTATTTTATATTAAATGCTAACTAATATTAGATTACAATGCTTAGAGGTATCTTAATTGGTGATCATCGGGGTAGCTCAATTGATGATCATCTTGTTATGAAATATTATTTAAACTATGAATCAATCTTAAAATCCCTAGATGAATGTATATATATGTGTATGTGTGTGTGTGTAGTTGACATCCACCAAGACCACTATGTTGTATCAGACCTTAAAAAAGTAAGATATTAGTTAAGATTCTTTAATAATTTATTTCTATGATCTAAAAGAAGTGGGAGGAGCACTCCCATACACCATAATTTTGTTGACTTAACAAGTCAAGAAGGTTGGTGGTGTGGCAAAAATTCTAAAAATTATAATGCATATGAGTAAGAGTTGGACAATCCAAGAAAAATTGTTTTTCATCTCCAACCCTCTTAGTATCGCAAGGTGGCAGAGTCTTTTATTGTCCTAAGGTGTTTCGAGAATTGACCAATTCTCTGTTTCACTTTGAAGCTCATGAGAATAAGTTCTTATCTTGGCAATGTTCATTTTCTTTTTAGCACTAGTCAAGACACAAAGATAATTCTGGTTATTAAGGTTGGGATTGATCATCTCCTTTTTCCCTATGACTCTTTATCATCTCACAATTTATCCTTAGATTTGGAAGTAATAATATTTTTAATATTATCCTTATTTTCCAAGACGATCTCCTCCTTTACCCCGTGGTCTAGCAAAACTAAACATCCTTATGCCAACCTCACTTGAACTAGTGGTGGAAATTTTAACAAAAATTAAAAGAAATTTTAGAAAACATCTTAACTTCCATATTACAACAATATAATAATTATTATATACTTAATTTACTTTATTCTCAGCTCTTAGAAGCTTCTCACCCTTATATTTATTAATATCCATTAATATTTTTATTTTCCTAAGTTTAGACTTACGAACCCATTAAAAATATTAATTATTTTAATAAATCCTCATTTGGGTGGAATTTCTCAAACAATTTCTGGGTCTTGGAGATCTCATGTGCTTTAGCCTTTCCTCCAAATTTCAAGGCTAGATAACATCCGATGCTACCCAAAATCAACACTCCTCTTAGCGAGGAATGTGCTCTAGCAATGCTTCACCATAGAAGCATCACACTGATCCTCCACATTGGTCCTCTGTGTTGATGCTTGACTTGCTACCCCACATCCACTACACTGTTGCTTCCTGTACTGCTTCCCATGTATTGTCACTGCCACTGCTACATTTGTACTGTAGCTCCCTCTCGACATGCTGCATCATGTTGCCCATAGCATTGCCACTACTGACTATTGCACTACAACTCCTGACACTCATTCATTTCTGCTAACGAAATGGTTTCTTCACCATCCCCATCTTCTCCCTGAAATAAACAAACTTTGTTCTTTCTAGAGCCTTGGTGAGAATGTGTGCCGCTTGTTCTCCTATACGAGGGCACCTCAACTATAGTGCTTCTCGTTTGGCATAGTCTCTGACAAAGTTACACCTGATATCAATGTGCTTTGATCGATCATGAAATACTAGATTATCGGAGAGCTTGATGCAACTCTGGTTATCACACAAGATCTCAGTCACTTCCATCCTTCTCCTGAATAGATTCACAAGCAATTTCCTATGCCATATTGCTTCACAAGAAGTTGTGCTAGTTGCTATATATTCTACTTCAGCTGAGCTCAAAGACACGGATTTATGTTTCCTACTACACCAGGAGGTCATTCCTGATCCAATCTTGAAATAGTACTAAGTTATACTTTTCCAGTCTACTAAACTTCCAGCCAAATCTATGTCAGTGAACCCACTTAGCTTGATGTCATTGCCTTAGTTGTACAATAGTCCATGCACGAATGTTCTTTGTATATACTTGATAACATGTTTGGTTGTTGCGCAGTGCACTCTCTTAGGTTCCACAATGAACTGACTAAGGGTGTTGACAACGTAAAAAGTATCTGGCCTAGTATTGACCAAATACATCAGGGACCCTATAAGCTGCTTGTACAAGGAGGGATCAATGTATTTATCTTATGATGCATCAATCTTCTTCCAGTTGGTGATCATTGGAGTAGCCATAGGTATATAGTCTTGCATCATGAATCTCTTCAAGATTTCTGTAGCATATCTCCCTTGTCCAAGGAATAGCTCACCCTTCTGCTGCCAAACTTCCAACCCTAGCAAATAATGAATTTGTCCCAAATCCTTCATGTCAAATTTTGTGGCTAGGTTCTTCTTACAATCTTTGATGAGCTTGGATGATCTTGTCAAGAAAATACCATCCACATATAACACTATGATTAGAGGTTAATTCTCTACGACAAGATAGTAGTGATTAGGGTCTACGTCACTCTTGACGAACCCCATCTTCTGCAAGTAGCCATCAATTCGACTGTACCATGCTCTAGGTGTTTGTTTAAGTCCATACAAGGCTTTTTTTAATCTTCATACATGAGATTTCTTCTCATGTGTCTCAAAGCCCTCTAGTTGTTCAATGTATACTTCCTCTTCTATTACCCCATTCAAGAATGTCGTCTTGACATCCATCTGATGAATCTCCCACCCCATCTGTGTTGCAAGAGATATCACGATTCTAATAGAAGTATACCTGGCTACTGGGGTGAAGGTTTATTTGTATTTTATCCCTTCCTTCTGAGCATACTCCTTAGCCACAAACTTGGCTTTGTATTTTTCCACACTGTAGTTTTCAAAATATTTGACATTGTAGATCCATCTCGAACCTACCATTGACCTGTCCTTAGGCCCATATACCACTTCCCAGACATCATTGACCATTATAGAACTGTATTCCTCCACCATAGCATCAACCCATACTTGATTCTGAATGGCCTCCTGAAAACTAGAAGGTTTCCCAACCTGAGCTACTAGGGCCTGGTATTTGTCTGGCTATCTTTGCTCCGTTTTATTGTTCCTGGGCACACCAATGAAGTCCTCTGCATCCCGTAGAATCTGTCAAAGTTCCTAGCTCTTTCTTCCACTGGTAGTGGGTACATCTATCAACTCTTCCTCTTCCTGAGATTCCTCCTGTTCTGAAGATTTATCTTTAGGAGAATTTATGGTACTAGTTTCTATTGGTTGAAGTGGATGGACCAAGAGATTGTCTTTTGACTACCCCTTGGAAGCCATTTCTCGAGATTTCCTAAAAGCTTTGTCCTCCATGAACTTTACATCACATCGAACTACTAACTTCCTACTCCCTAGAAGATAGACTCTATATGCCTTAGCATTCTCGCTATATCCCATAAGATATCCTTTCCAATAGTTTGATCTAATTTCTTTCTCTTTTCTTCAAGTACATGACAATACATTAAACTTCTAAATATCCTAAAATGTTTGACTTCAAGTGTCTTCCCGATGAAGAACCTTTTCGGAATGATTTTTCCCAATGCCCTGTGTGGAGTCTTGTTCTGGACATAAACTATCGTGTTGCATGCTTCTACCCACATGAATTTCGGCATATCCTAATCATACAACATTGCCCTAGCTTCTTCCACAATAGTCCTATTTTTCCTTTATGCTACTCCATTCTGCTCCGAATTGTAGGGAGTTGTCCACAATCTTTTGATGTCTTCCTTAGCGCAAAAAAAAATGAAGTCCTTGTCAACATACTCTCCATCATTTTCTGAGTGCAACACTTTTATCTTCTTTCCTGTCAGATTCTCCACTAGAGCCTTGAACTCTTTGAATCGTCCAAAAACCTCATCCTTGGTTTTCATAAAGTAGATCCAAGTCTTCCTGGAATGGCCATCGATGAAGGTGACAAAGTATTCGGCACCGCTAAGAGTGTTTGTAGATATCGGTTCGCAAATGTCTGAGTGTATCAATCCTAGAACACTCCTAGCTCTTTTTTTGCTTCTAGAAAACACTTCTTTGGCATACTTTCCCAGAGTGCACCCTCTACATACATCATCTCATTCAATACTTAGTTCTGGAACTCCTGATACTATTTTCCTGAGAATTTTCAGAGCTCCATAGTGTAAGTGTCCCATCCTCATGTGCCATAGTTCATTCAAATATTTGTCTCCATTACTGCTTATCAGTGTCATTGGTGATTCTAGCTATAATCTATATAACCTGCTACTTTTGATTCCAATATGGGGCCTTCCTTTTCCAACTCGAGTGTTTGACATATACTTTCTCCTTAATGAAGAAAATGTCATAGCCCTTGTTTTGAAGTTGAGAAATGGATACTAAGTTCATCCTCAATCTTGGCACATGTAGCACATTGGTTGCTCGAAGTCACTCTCATGCTTCGGTTTGAAAGACTACAGTACCTCTTCCTACCGAGGTACTATTTGCCTTATTTCCCATGGTGATCTGAAAATTCATTCTTTCTTCCTGATAATCTGAAAAAATTTCTCTAATTCATGTCATATGCCAGGAAGCTCCATTTTCTATATACCAAACCTCAGAGGAAGTAGATCTTGCTAGGCAAATGACTTCTTCTTCCAATCTGGAAACTAACATAGAATAATCGTGATCCATGTCCCTTGTGCCATATTTTGGAAATCTTCGTGAGTCCCTTTGAGTTTATGCCTACGCATCATTCTCTTGACCCATAATAAATTCTTTTCTCCCTTTGCTGGATCTCTACTCTGATACCATGTGAAAATTTATAATCTAAAATTCTACTGCAACAATTGATTTATTTCACCTAGTTATTCTTCATAATAAGTTATTTACAAAATCCCTTCAACAAACATTAAAATAAATTCTACTGCAGTTATCACATAATTACATAGAGAAAATACATGCAAAAGAACAAATCACATCAACACAGTTATTTATGGACAATTGTCCCTGGAAAAACGCAATATGGGAAAACTAGTGCAGCAGATAAGGGTTTTAATAATCTTCAACACAATCGATTTTACAAGGAATGATTTTATAGATAACTTAAATAAAACACCTTAGACTTTCCCCTAGAACCTTTTTGACACTTTGGAGACCCTTATCCCACTCCTGCATCACCTCAGTGTGGCTCAACGTGGCTTTATGTGGCTCTGCATCCCTCTGCATCAGCCTGCATGAGGGCTACGTCTTAGCTCTGGGTTGCGTATCTCTTTGGAATGTCCCTGCATCACCTCTTCCTCAGTCACTGACTACTGTTAATGCCCTCCTCTTCCTCCACCCTGCAACTCTCCCTCTGAAATCGATATCCTTCTCTTGAGAATCAATTTTCCTTGAGATATTGAGTATATGTCTGTGTGTCTCCAAATGATCCTAAAGTCTTCTCTTACACTATTCCTGTTGATGAATCAATAGCCCAGATTAAGTCTCTAGGCAACGGCTAAGATTAAGACAGATTTGATCCTTGTCTCTTAGAAGCTTCTCACCCTTATCTTTATTAATACCCATTAATATTTTTATTTTCTGAAGTTTAGACTTAGAAACCAATTAAAAATATTAATTATTTTAATAACTCCTCATCTAGGTGGAATTTCTCAAAACAATTTCTAAATCTTGGAGATCTCATGTGCCTTAACCTCTACTCCAAATTTCAAGGCTAGATCACATCCGATGCTACCCAAAATCAACAATGAGATGGAAATTGTGACATATTTTCCCCCAATAGACCCTTTAGTTCTAAATAGCACTGAAGCATAATTACATGAAGTTTCTAAAAATCGTCCTTCCTTCAATTTCGAATTAGGCTCCATTTGCATTTTTTTGTCATTAATAGATTCCATTTTGCTCTCAAATATTTAAATACTCTTGCTTTTTTTTTTATCTATTTTTAACAATACCTTTTTCATAAACCTTCAAAACTTTATTCCTTCCAATTTTAGTATTTATTTCATATATAAAAAAATTAATGAAATTTTAGAATATAAGAATATATTCTATTTTTAATCAGGAATGTACTTTTTTTAACATTTTTAAACTTTGATGGCCCTAAACAATATCTATCTATCTATCTATCTATATATATACATAACAAACTATATAATATTAACTCAAATAATATAATATTATGAATGGGGGCGATATGAAAAATGGGACGTGATGGTCGATATGGGTGAGTGAATGTCGAAGAAATAGCAACGTGGGGACAAGAAAGTTGTGGCATGGTGTATTGTGGACAAAAAGACGGCAGTCAGGGAACAACACAAGTTAGCAGTCGACAGATAATGCGGATGTGACAGAGGCTGAGGTGGATGGCTAACGGTTAGACAGGGATGGAGTTTTGTGGAGTAAGGATTGCATTGGTCCGACAGGAATGCAAGTGGAAGGCTTGTGATGATGCAGGTAACAGGCAGTGACAGAAGGGTGGATTGACGCCAATTGTAGTTTCTAATCGGAACGTTGGTGGATCATTGTTGGCAAGTGACAACAACAACAAACGATGGATGAAATTGGAGGTTTAGCGTGGAGAAGTGGTTGCAGATGGGTCAGGGCTTCGATTGTCATGCCCTTACCCTTGTGATGATCTTTCAACCACACATAGGTAGGTGTAACACGACTACCCAAATTCTTTTCACCAATACTAATGTGTACGAACTATGCCTGACATTCAACACTTAGTTATTTTTCTACAATCTACTAAGCATTCATCATTTTTACACAACGGAAATAACATTCATCATCATCATCATCATATAAATATGCACAATGGATAAATGTTCTTTTAATGGGAGGGAAAACTCCCTAGATAGAGTTTTCCCAAATAATAATAATAATACACTTTTACAAGTATTTTACATATGCATACTTTACCAGGAAATCTCAAGATTCACCTTGGCAATTCTTCCAAAATACAACAATTCGACCTGATCGTTCAGGGTCACCCTTTTGTTTAGCAGCACCCTCAATCATTCACGGTCACCCTTCCGTTTAGCAGCGCCCTCAATCCCTCAGGGTCGCCCTTTTTTTCAGCATCACCCTCACTCGTTTAAGGTCACCCTTCATTTAACAGCTCCCTTCCATTCGTTCATGTTCACCTTACATTCAGCAATGCCCTTCCGTTCATTCAGCAACGCCCTTCCATTCGTTCAGGGTCACCCTTCGTTCAACTCGTTGGGTAGACACACCCCACTACAACTTGTCAGGTAGAGGCGCCCCACTGCAACTCCTCGGCCAGACGCACCCCACTGTAGCTCGTCTGCGAGAAGATGTGCCCCACTGCAGCTCGTCTGCAAGTAGGGTCACACCACCTGCGGTTCGTCCGCCCAAAACGCACCCAAACTCTACGTTTTATGTTTCCTCGGCTTAATATTGCGGCCCTTGATCTGCCTGCACCTCGCCCTCCTTCGTTCGCTTTTCTCCTTAGCTCGTCCACCTTATGTTTGAACTTGCCTTGGGTCAAATTATTGATGTCTTATCCCTCCAACTCACCCTCCAATATGTATGTGTCCTTCAAGAGGTAAGGTGGGTCGACCTACCCTAGCCGAGCATGCAAGTCACCACATAAAATACAAAAGATGTGTCAGTTCACCCAACTTATAACTCTGCATGTCGTCCCACCGACTCACTAGTTTTTTGACACCTCTATAAACTCATCACACGGGCTCCCCATACTTAGGAAATTTTCCAAATCTCGGTTTTTTGACTCTCCAAGTAGCTTGTTGCAACTCGTCATTGGAACTCCTCATTACATGCATGCCAGGGCACGTTTAACCAAATGCACCCTCTTGTCGTCGCAACTCAGCTCGTCGCCTTTAATCAAAGATATGTCCCTGTCGTCGCTCATCACACATGCTCAACTCATGGGTGTGACATGCTCCCCCACTTTAAAGGGTTGTCGTCCTCGACAACACCATCATATGACATTGCAAAGTTTCACTAGCTCCAAAATCTGGAAAATGTCCATGGTGCCCATCTCTACTCTATCGTCACATAAACCACCAAGGTTCATGTCTTCATGAATAGGAAATTTTCCTCAATCCATGATCATCAACCACATCTGTTGCAAATCCACATGTTGCCCCACTGTGGAAGGTTGGTCCCTCCAACTCAAGCTACATGTTATCACTGCAACATATATCGTGTTGATCCTCATCATGTATCGTCACGATGTGAACTGCTGCCATGATACTCCAACGTATCTCAGTACACTGCTAACACCCATGACTCGAACTAGTTGGGTAGCTAATCCAACTGTCGCGCTCAAACCATGAGAATGCACCTTCTCATGTCATCATCTGTCGTTTCTCTCAACATCCTATCACAACATTAGCTCAATCAAGAATCCATCCCATCTCCATTAAAGTGTAAGTAAGCCATGCCCAGGTCCATGAAGTAGTCCTCATCTCGTATGTAACATGATGTCCATGATGTTAGTGTCAATGTACTGCATGTCAATCAGTCACATCTATCCAAACATCATCACCCATATGTGTGTGTAAGATCCATCTCCTCAAAATGAAGAGATCCTCTCATCAAACCAACTCTCAATGTGCCACATCCTGGTCCAGGAAGAAACCTCCATCTCATCTATAATGTGTCATCCCTCAAGTCTGTCAAAGGACGAGCATACACATGTCTCATCATCCATGAGCTTCCCATGGTCATTAACCAATCAGTCACCATGTACTCAAAGTGGTTAAGTCTCGGCTCAACCCATGCCCAAGTGTTGCCACCAAGGCATCATCATTGTTGCAACTCCATCAACTCTAGAGTGTCTCGCCTCGATCATATCCATCAAGTCACTCTCTCAAAAACACCCATAAATGTGCTCAAAAGTATGCATCCCATATTGCATCAAAATCTGGTACACCAATGACCTCGGCTCCTTAATGTATCAAATACTTCAAGACCACTATAATATGAAGTCTCTAATGGATACAACTATCTCAAGTCATCATAAGCTTCCATGAATCATATCCATCCAACATCTCGGCAAGCATACATGTCTCAGTCTCAAATGCCACTACAAGATGCCTCTCCTCTCCATGTGGTATGGATACTCCCATAGCCTGCTCACAAATCCAACCAGTCCATGGCCTTGTTGTACACAAGTGCACAACATCTCCATCGGCTCATAAGTAAAATGTCTCCACGTCGCATCAGCAAATCCATCCCCACAACATCCCTCCCTTGGCACTCTTCATTGGATGCCCACAAGTGACATCTCTACAGGTGCTCCTGCAGAATGTCCTTGCAAGAAGTCTGTCATGCTCCACCTATCCAACTCGATGTCCATGACTCAAACTACCCATGTTGTCTAACTAAGTAGACCCATCACAACATTGGTCATCTCATCCTAGTCCTCAATCAAGTTTAGTGCACTCAGTCACTCAAACCATATATATCATCAAGTCTAATCACACAGGTTCCTTCCATCGTCGTTGTCTCCCCAACGAAAGGTCCACCAAGACTGCCTCTTGGCCTCAACCTTGAAGAAGTCCACCCAAGTATCAAATCATCATACTCAAGTGTGCCCTATCTTCAATCCGTCCATGATTCATGCTAGTCACTTAGCCAATTTCTTCATATGGCTAAAGCATGACCCATCCTTCGCAATGATCATCACATTCCTCCCTTGTCACGAGCATTTGCACCCCCTACCATGAGGTCACAAATTGCTCCGACAAGCTCTACAATAATCAATGTTCCTTACTTCTCCACATAAGGTCTCATTGTAGACATCCATAATAAGGTTTTCCATTGCATCGACAAAATGTCTTTTCCCTTCCCTGCATATGGCCCATCCTCCAAAAGCTCCAATGAAACACAAGTAAAAGTAGTACTTACTTCATCATGAGGCTCCTCCATATGAGTGCCTTCATCCATCAAAGTATGTAGCATGTACGATCCTGGTTCAACTTGAGCAATTGGAAGTGCCTCAAGTTCTTCCTCCATCGTGGTCACATTTGTAACTTCGTCATACACCATGAATTCCTCTTCTTCATCATAGCAATCTGTAGCTACATCCTGCTCCATTACCCAACCAAGTCGAAGAAGTTCATCTTCAACATTCCTTTCCAAGACCTCAAGTTCATCTCGAATCCGTGGGTTCTCTTATTTCAGAAACTTCAACCTGTATAAGGTCAGCATGAGCCTCCCTTGGCATTCTTCCCAACTATCCATGTCTCGTCGTTCATCTTGGCCCAACCACAATGCTTCACCTCTGCTAAACTTGTCACGAAGTGTAGTAGTAACAATTCAATCTGCAAAACTCAATTCTCTGAATCAAGGCTCCGAAACCATCTACCACGAAGTGCAATGGGATCAGCTTTAACACATTTTCCAAATCAGCCTCTGATGTCACTTGTCATGCCCCTATCATGGCGGTGATATTTCAATCACACATAGGCAGGTGCGACACCGCTACCCAAATTCTTTTCGCCAATACTAATGAGTACGTACTATGGCTAACATTCAACACTTAGTTATTTTTCTACAATCTACTAAGAATTTATCATTTTTACACAACATAAATAACATTCATCATCATCATCATATAAATATGCACAACAGATAAATCTTCTTTTAATGGGAGGGGCAACTCCTTGGTTACAGTCTGCCCAAATAATAATAATAATACACTTTTACCAATATTTTACATATGCAACCTTTGTTAGGAATCCTCAAGATTCACCTTAACAATTCTGCCAAAATACAACAATTAGTCTTGATCGTTCAGGTTGCCCACCCCAGGTCGCCCTTCCATTCAACAGCGCCCTCACTCGTTTAGGGTGGTCGTTCTGTTCAACAATGCCCTCACTCGTTCAAGGTTTCCCTTCGTTCAGCGGCGCCCTTCCCTTCGTTCAGCAATGCCCTTCTATTCGTTCAGGGTCACCCTTCGTTCAACAACACCCTTCCATTCGTTTGGGGTTTCCCTTCATGCAGCGATGCCCTTTCATTCATCTTGTCGGGCAGACACGCCCCATTGCAGCTTGTTAGGCAAAGGTGCCCCATTACAGCTCGTCGGGAAGAGGCGCCCCACTGTAGCTCGTTAGGAAAATGTGCCCCGCTGCAGCTTGTCGGGAAAACGCGCCCCATTGCAGCTCATCCGCGGGTAGACGTGCCCCGCTGCAGCTTGTCCATAGGTAGGGTCACCTCGCTTGCAGTTCGTCCACCTACAATGTGCCCAAACTCTATGTATTATGTTTCCTCAACTTGGTACTACAACCCTTAGTTCGCCTGCACCTTGCCCTCCTTCGTTTTCTTTTCTCCTTAGCTCGTCCAACTTATGTTTAAACTTGCCTTGGATCAAATGCTTAATGCCTTATCCCTCCAACTCGCCCTCCAATATATATGCGTCCTTCAAGAGCTAAGGTGGGTCTGCGTCCATACAATTCGCCACATAAAATACAAAAGATGCGTTGATTCACCCAACTCGTCGCTCCGCATGTCGGCCCACCGACTCGTCGCTTTTTCAACACCTCTATAAACGCGTCGAACACACTCCCCATACTTAGCTGATTTTCTAAATCTTGATTTTTCGACTCTCCAAGTAGCTTGTTGCAACTCATCATTGCATGCCCGTCGGGGCATGTTTAACCAAACGCACTTGCTCGTCGTCACAACTCAGCTTGTCGCCATTAACTGAAGATATGTCCCCATTATCGCTTGTCGCACATGCTCAGCTCGTGGGTGTGATAGTGGTGGCTGTGTGGTTGGGTCACTAAGGTTTTTGGGTTTGCAATCGCTAAATGCAATGGGTGCCTCTGGATTGATTGTTGGTGGCATTGCGACATCGGGCGAAGAACGATACAATGGTATTCAATTGCCGCCAATGGTGGTGGTTGATAGTTTGTCAATTTCAATGTGGCTTGCTGGCCTGTGAGAAGTGTTGGTTGTGTGCAGGGCAACCATGTAGATTGTGATTTTTTTTTTGTTTTTTTTTTGAACTTTTAATTTTGTTTCGGAATTTTTTTTATGTATATGTTTTTATTTTCGATTTTTTTTTGGTAATGCAATTAATTATTATATATTTTTAATTTAATGAATTTTTCTTTAATATTTTTTCTTTATATAAAATTTTTTTCAATATATTTTTTTTTTCATTTTTTTTAACTTCTTTTTTTCTTTTTCTTTTTATTAAATGGCCAAGGGTCTCTAGCGAATGAGCAACGAAGAAACTCCAAGCTTGTGTAGTGAAGTACTTCAATTGTGATAACAACAACGTTGACACAAAGTTGATGGCCAAAGACCTAGATCAGAGAGCATGGTTTTGTGTAGTGGTGGAGCAGCCAATGGATTGAATTGCTCTAATACCAAATGGAATGAACAAAGTTTGTTCTTCAAGTTAAATACTCCAGAAGACTTGGAATATGTAGATCTCCTTTAATGATACAAAAATATATATAAAATGTATGAATAAAAATGATGTGACAAATGAGAGTGAAGACCCTCTTTATATACTAGGCAAATGCTTTTTCATAAAAATTTATGTCCCATTTAAACATGTCTTTTTAACACTAATTACTAATTAACTAATCATTATTATAATTATCATCGTACAAGAAAAATCCAACCAGAAAACCAGAAAAAACCAAAATAAGAAACACGTAATTGATGCTTGAAAACAAATAAATACCTAACTTGCCCAATGAAGTCCAACGGTACTATAATATCCAAGACCCATCGGCTCGCAAACCACCAAGGATCAATGTAATTCATGTGTTTAAAGTTCGCTTTGTTCGTTGCTAATATGCATCATAAGATTGACCTCACATGTGACACGCAATCGATGATGATGAGAGAAGTTATACTCGCTGGTCCTTGAGCGCATTGAGAGAGTTTAGGCATTATATGGTTTCTCGTGTGTTTCACAAAATCAATGTGAAGTAAAGGAGCAGCTTCTTGAAAGGTAACTTGATGGGCTTAGAAATGATTGAGGAGGGAGGTGTTGCTACTTCCACCCAATAAGGTTTGTTAATTCACAACTTCATAATTTTAAACAACCAAAAATTTGGTGTGAACTTAAAATAAGTAAGAATGCGTGTTTAACCATAATTTTTATTATAATTAACAGTAATTTTTAGCTGTAATTAAGTGTTCTTTGGTATATAAGGAACATTTTTAATGGAATGGTCTTTGGTATATCAGGAACATTTTTAATGGAATGGTGGTTTTTTCTTATTATTTTTTAAGGGTGAAATAGTGTTTTTTATTATTATTTAAAATATGATTTTGAAATTAATCCAATGACAATAATCCAAAGACCATGTATTTCTTTTACATCTAGTAATAGAAAAAATATATAGGTATATGAACCGGTCAACAAAAGTAAAATATGTGGAGCCATTCTATATATGGACCGGTCAACAAAGTAAAATATGTGGAGCCATTCTATGTTAAATGAAGCACAACGTGAATTCCGTTAGCCCCTAGCAGTCGTAATCCCATCTGCACTCACAAACTACGACCTCTGTCGCTGTAATATTAGGCCTTCAAGCATTGAGGTTTCAATTTAGTCTGAAATTTCCGATCAAAACAGAGAGTGCAGGTGTGGAAACAGAGAAACAAAAGTAATTCAACAAAAGGCATGCAGGAAACAAAGAAACAAAAATAATTCAAACAAAAGGCACGCAAAATAACTCTGCACTGAGTTTGCTAGGAGATATTGTGCACTGAACATTTACATTAGGAACATATCTTTTTTATACAGTTTACATAGAATCAACACTCTTTCACATAAATGAAAAGAATGTTAAGCTTATATATGCAGGTATCAGCGGTCCAAGGGTTTTAATCCAGAGTACCAAGTATTTCCTGGTCTAAAGTTCTATAAGGTCTTATTGTGATGTCTGCAATTGCAAGCTGCCTTACTGGGATGAAATAATCAAATAATTTTAATACAATAACATATCCCTACCAATAGATTTTGTTCACATCAATACTCCCATCTCCCTCCTTTTTCCTCTAAGGATCTCCCTGATGATGAATTTCCGTGAAACAGATCTAGGAGATGAGCTTCCAGGTCTTCAGGCGTGTACTTAATATATATCTGGGAGTGGCTCTCACTTCCCAAAGACTTTCTGAATCTTCCCAGGAAGTACCGATAGGCTGGTATTATCTTCTCTGCGACTAAAATTCTAAGCTCCTCCCGGAGCTGCAAATCCGGCACAATCCAAGCTGAATGTTTCTTGAGCGCCTCTTCAGTTGCACAATCGAAACCCTTTAATTGATCCTTCAGGGCCCGCTGTGACAACCCACTGGAAGTGCCCCCACTCACATGAATTCCCTCGTCCCTCAAATAATTAAGTGTCTTCATCCAAGCTGCGCGCTCGTAATTTTCCGCGTATTGCCTCACTTCGCTCTGATTCTTCCTCAACCAGCCATATCCTAACAGTCCCAAAAGCTTTGAACCCTTGACCTTACTGACAATGTAATTAAGATTGTTCATGAGAAACAGGTTTGACATGGCAACATCCTTGTAGAACTTAGATTTCAGAACTAAATTACCCTGCAGATTTATGATAATCCATCCCAGTCTCGCGGACAGAGCAGAGACCTGGCTGCCCAATTCATCATCTTGTCCATGGCCGAGTGCATTTGCTGTGATGTTCATGAGGGTCTCCTTGTAATCAGACAAAAAAATCAGATAATTCATAACATACCCGGTAAGTGGATGAATCGTGGCTCCGGGGACTGGGGTTTTTGAATTCTCTGCCTCTATTGCATTCTCGAATACCGTTATTATCTCCACTGCTGACTCCCCGAATCGAACGATGATCCTAGATGCCTGTGTTCTCACGCTCGCACACGATTCCTGGCAATAAACGGTTTCGATGTCGGGCATTAGGTCCCACAAGGTCTCGTACATGTCGAGCACTCTGAAGAGCCTTTCGCTTGACTTTTTGCTCATGGCCACGGATTCCCCAAAGGCCAGAAGCTTCATCGTAGGCCCCTTGACGACCTCGGCGAAACAAGAATCTCGAACATTACTAAGCCCCGAAAAAATCTCGTCACAGAGCCGTTTCTCGCTAGCGAATAAAATCCTCACTGCAATTCTCACTGAGCGTATCCAGTTCTTGATCTTGAAGTCCAGAATTTCCCACTCCATCTTCTGCACCTCGCTCGAACTAAGCCGTTCGACGCCAATTCTGTCGAGACAGTCTTCAATTACGGACTTTCTCGTCTGCCGGTAGACTCGAACGCACTCACTCCCGTACCCGTTGGCAACCATGCGCTTCGCTATGCTGCGAAGGTCCAGCACGGCGTCCAGCGGCATCATGTCGATTTCACAAATCTCGTCGGCGTTCGAACTCCGACCCCGACGGTGCCCGCTGCTGCTCTCCCCGTCTTCGTCTGTCGACAGTTCGTCCGACGAACCGTGGCTCGAGTTGCCATCGTCCGCCGCCATGGTTGGCTTGACATTCGCTGACAGAATCCGGTGAAACTCCTTCTCCAGACGAGCCATCGACGTCTCCAGGAGGCGCTGCGCTCGCACCAGCTTGTCGGATCTGTTGTGCGTGGCCACCAGATTTTCCAGGAGTTGACGGAGACCATCCACGACGGCGAGATACTCGTTGGCCTCTTTTCGGCTACTCTGGAAAAGCATGGCCTTGGACGAGTTGGACTCCCAGAATGAGATTATCCGGTCGGCGGAGGCCAAATTGGTCTCCAGAGAAACTGATTTCGCAGGTGGGTTAGCGGGACTTTGACGACCCATGGCCGAAGGTCGGTTGTCGAAGGTGGAAATCGTTGTAAGCATGTCTCTCGTCATGCTTTCGGAGCAGCTCAGAGATCTCACGATATGATGTACCATGGCCACTGCTCTGTCCTCCGCTCCTTGATCTCCTGTTATCTCCTCTATCTCCATTGACCTATATAAAAATATCTAGTATCCACAGATTGCCCGTGATACTCCGGAATTTCAACAGAATTATGAGTACGGAGAACTCGGATATACTCCTGAATTTCAATAGAATGATGAGCAGGGAGAACTAGAGCGTAGAATTTTTGGAAACCCAGAAATCGTGAAGATGGTCACTGCTTTCAACTGCGTCGGAAGCCTCGAGAAACACGAGAATAGGACGCGTAAGAGTGAGCGTGGTGATTCTCCTATTTGACGGTGTTAAACTGTGCCCATCGCAAATGCAAGGATGGGTGCACGTGGTATAACAACGCCGACGTTTTCGTCTTATGGCCCCCACGATGGAGGTATGGCCCACATCCGTTTTATTTAAAGTTGGGAATTGGCCAGAGTTGGATGGTCAATAGTGGTTGGAATTTGGATAAAATGGTTTTAAAAATATTGTAGATGGAATGTTTGAATTTTGTTTTCCATGGTGGAAATAGATTTAATACTATTAATTTTATTTTTGATGGCCGAAATAGATTCAACATTATCAAAAATTTATAAGACACCTAAAATTATGAAATTTGATATTTTCACTTTAATTTACAAAAAATCTCTGTCAATTTTTTTCAAAATATAATTGGAATTTATTGTAAACACAGTGTTTGAATCTTATTTTTATAGTAGAAATAAATTCAATACTATCAATCTTATTTTTTTTATAGTAGAAATAAATTCAACATTATCATAAATTTATAAAACAAATTTAATTTTTTGCTTTAATTTTGCAAAAACGCTCTGCCATTGTTTTTCAAAATATAACTGCAATTTAAAAAACTTTCAAAACAAAAAGCCAAAAACCTTAGACTACGGCCTATTTGTAACGTTTATATCGTTTCGTTTTAAGTCGGTGAACACACCCTGGTCGAGATGCAAGGAACCGGCACGGATTCGCCCCTCATGGTTGACCTTTAATAATGGACCAATACCTGCTCGCCCGCCGCGACCCAATCATCGTGATCTGTATCTGCTTATCCCTTCAGTTTTCTCGGCGGTTTTGTATCCATTCCACAGATGTTATAGATAAACATGGGTGAGATCGTACAATCAGATGCAGCAAATTTTATAAATAATTTTATGATGACACAGGTTGATTTTATCTATCATACCTTTAGACAATAAATTATTTCATAGTAACACAGGTGAAACATTCTATATATATAAAACAAACAAAACGCTGAGTTTAATTATGGTAAACAAAGGTTGAAAATTTCATATATGCAATACTAAATGTTGGTTTAATAAATTTCTTATTATCAAAAAATTCATAAATATAATTAAATTATGATCTTATTTAAAATATCATTATTATTAATTATAAAAATTAATATATATTAATGGTTAATTATAGATTTATTTACTTTTATTTTATCATTGAAAAAATTGAGCTTGTAAATTTATAATAGTATGGTCAATTGAGGTTATCTCAAGTGGTTGGACAAAATGGTTGTTATTTCCCCATCTAAGTTCAATATGAGTGACATGATGATGAGAAATATTATTATAATGACTACTTTGTAGGGATTTAACTTCCATAGAGCATTCTAGAACATTCATATTGTGTATTTTGAAATAGTGTTTTTAGAATTATAATTTAATTATCAATAATTATTAGGTGGATGCTAGAGATTTAACTTCCATGGAGCATTCTAAAATATTCATATTATTATACACAAATCAATAGTTGAAATTTATCTCAAAAGTCGCTATACCATTTTTATTATTTTAATTGAATTAATAATTAAAAAAATGTCACTTGAACAAGTGTTAAATGAGGTGAGTTATGATTTTTTGGGCATATGATATTGATAAGCCATAGTATTGTAACAAAATTTATTTATAGATTAAGAATCTCCATGGTAAATTGGGGGTAAATCTCCTTGATTAAGAATTATGTTCCATATTATTTAAATGTATATGTTAACTTGTATATTAATTTTTTATAATTAATATTCATTAAAAGCAAAAATTAAAATTTAATTAATTTTTATAGTTTTTTTTCATTTATCATTAATGCTTTTGATATTTATTATAAATTACTAGTATTTATTTCCATTAATTCCTATATGACCCTAATTAATATTAAATTAAAAAATTTTAGAATTTTATTACAAAAGCAAAAAAATATATTAATTACAATCTTAATAATGATAAATCAGAAAAACATAATATTACCAAATAACAACTTATATAAAAAAAATCAATATAAAAAAAAAAAAACACTTAAAATTATGAAAGTTGACCACTTTTATTTGGATTTACAAAAATCCTTGCCAGATTTTTTCAAAATATAAACAAAAAGCAAAAAACAAACATAGTCATTAGATTTGACTCTGACTCTGTCTCTTCCTCTCTCATCATGTTATCTCCAAATGCTTGACACGTGCACTTATCGTACCGCTCATTCCCTTGACTACCATGCATGTTGGAAACTTATTTTATATAGCGAGGATTCCTGGTTTCGCAGTTTGCTCGATTCTCATCTTCTTTTGCATTTATTTGGAGACCCTAAATATCACTGAAATGGCGTGCTCAACAATGTCTTCGATATCTGATGTCGCCCGCTGAATTAAGATGGCAAATGGCTCTCCGGCTGAGGGTGAAGAATAAAATAAGGAATATCGCCGTGAGGGTGGAAGTGATTGAGAAATGTGTATCGTTAATAAGCGATATTGCAGTGAGGGTCAGAGGTGATTGAGAGATATGTCTAATTCACAATGGTTATCGTTATAGTTATTTATAAGTTGTCTGTGGAAAAAGGTAATATTAATGCAGTTATATAGATGAAATGGTTCGGTAAATTTATAAATATTAAATTAATATTTATTAGCTTCTTTATTGTAAGTGACTCAATTGTTTCTTATTTTTGTTAATTTTTTTTTAAACTAAAGTTTGAAGAAAATGTTTAATATTTTTATTTTTTTCGGAAATTTAAAAATAATTTTCTTATTTTCTGGTGATCATATTTTTAATTTTTAATGCATTTATATAAATGAAATGGTAGGTAAATTTATAAACACCAATTTAGACTCATCTAACACTATTTATCATGTACCCAGAGAGATCAAATCCCTCAAAGTGCAATCTTTCTTTTTGGAGTGTAAAATTTGAGGAAAAGTTTGCACCTAGAGAGATTTGATACCTCTTGGCACTCAGTGTTAGATGGATCTAAGTTGGTTCAAGTTGATGGCAACAATGTCACATTTTTAGATTATCATTATTATGTATATGATTGAGGTTAACATCAAAATTCACATTATGTTTTCTTTACTTGGCATGACCATATCATTCTCTTCTTTAATTTAGTATGTGTTGCTTGCCTTGAATGTTTTGTACATCTGTGTTTGGATGCTTTGAGTGTTTGTGTGTTTATATGTTTGGATTTGGATGATAATGTTTTTGAATGTTATAATTGTTGTGTTATATTTTTATATTGTATGTAATTATGTATTAGTGACTAATTGGTGATGAAGAAGACAGACAATATTGTCAATAGTTTGGATGAGTATTGATACTGCTTATCTATTTCATTTAATTTTAGGTATAAAGTATCACAACTTCTGACAACTAATTAATTTTCAATAGTGTCCTTCCACGCATTATTAAATATATCTTGAAGAGTAGTTTTAATAATTTACCGCGTCAAGATTACTCTTGAAATACATTTTTCTTTGCTAATGTTTGAAATAATTTATTTCCTTCAAGAATATTTTGATGATTTTTTATTTATAGTCTATCTAGCAAAGTCAAGGAATAATGTATTTTTGAATTCTTATTAATGACTACCTAGAATTATAAAATATTTACATTATTGTTTCTCCAAACAATTATCACATCTCCTTCAAGAATATTTTGATTTGTTTTGAATGTTTATAAATATATCTTTTCCTCTTATATATATTATGAATACATTATTCTATGCAATTATCTATTAGTAATTTTGAATATATATGTAAATGTATATTAGTAATTAGTTGGTGATGTAGAAGGGAAACAATCTTGTCAAGGATTAATTTGCACTTTGTGGGAGGATTGATTCTCCACATCTATTTCCTTTTAATTTTAGGTATTGCAATTTTTAACAGTTAATTAATTCTTAATAGTGTCCCTTTAGGCATTTATTAAATATATCTTGAAAATATTTTTTCTTAATAATGTGCAACCTCAAGATTAATAACATATAATGCATCTAATGCAAGCAATCAAATAAAATTAGAAAATAACATCTACACTAAAATCAATGCATCTAATGAAATCAATCAAATGAAATTAGAAATCAACATCTACATTAAAATCAATGCGTCCGGTGAAAGCAATCAAATAGGATTAGAAATCCCAATCTACATTGAAATAAATGCATCTAGTGCAAGCAATCAAATAGGGTTAGAAATCAATATCTACATAGAAATCAATTCATCTAGAGCAAGCAATCAAATAGGATTAGAAATCAACATCTACATTGAAATCAATGCATCTAGTGCAAGAAATATTCTTCCCTCTCTTTGCCCTCCATCAAATCTTGAAAAATATTTTTAATAATTTATGGTTTCAAGATTAACAACATCATATCCAGCTAATGTGAGCCCAAGTTATCCAGTGTTCCAAAGTGTTTGTTCAAACCCAACTCCAAGACTAGTAACTCAACCGAAAACTATCATAAGGTTCTAGAGAATTTTCCAACCAAGGCTCCAAGACTAGTAACTCAATCCACCAAGGGCTTGAGATCATTTTTCTAACCAAAGCTTCCAGGACTAGTAACTCAACCCAATTTTTTCGAGGGCTTCCAAAGTGTTTTTCCAATCAGGGCTCCAGGAACTAATAACTCAACCCACAGCCATAAGAACATGAGCACCCATCAGAAAACAAATGGGAAAACCCACAACACCATGGTTATCCAAGAAATGGCATGGCTAGGCAAAACCACTGTTAATCCATGAAATCCTCCATGCCAATGACAACTCATATCCAAGAAACCATGTGCATGTACCATGCATGTCAAAACTAGCAAGGAAACCATACATGCAACTCAATACTTGCAAAGAAATCTAGTTGTAGCTAATGATCCCACTATTCCCTTGCGCTTTCCTTCTTCCTTTGCCCTCTTTTTCCAAATCCAATGAAAACTATAGTGCTCCAATCATGCTCCAAGAATACTCTAAGTGTGCAAGAGTATGAGAGAGAGAGCTCCAAGCTAAAATTGAAAAAGCCATGAACTGATCCTCAGAAGCTTTTTTATCATTGAAGTCTCTATTTTCTTCATTTTCCTTCAATTTTTCTCATATGCAATTTTGTGACCTTTCACCTTCTTTTTCTCCTATTTTTCTTTATCTTCATAAATAGATGTCAATTAATGCCTCTCTTCCCTTGTCAATGCCTTTGTTAATTTTCATAACCATAATAAATTGAAAATGACACCCACTAGGATGTTTTGCCCACCATTCAACTTAGAATATGTGTTTGATGACCTTGGTCTTATATTTTGTTTTACATGGAAATTCAACTAGGGGATGTTACAATACATATTCAGCAATGCATAATTGAATCTACATAAAGTACACTCTCGAGAGATGAATCCTTGCAAGTAGGCTTTCATCAATAGAAAAAGCATAAAAGTAATAAAAAATAATTGTTTAGGCAATTCGCCTAGAAGAAATTATGGTTTAAGTTACTTTGGTTCCATCTTCTTAGCCATAAATAGGTCCACTTAAGACGAGGCATTCCAACTACAGTCACTGAGTAGGATATTTCTGCATTTATTTATAGCAAGTTAAGGTTGATTGTGGCATGTTTAGGCTGATTGTGGCTTGTGCAAATGTTGATACTGTGCTCACCAATTATGAAAAAATCGCCTAATTAGGATATATGAAGAATCTTACAATGTGGAGAGGTGGATTTTGTTGTGAGGAGTTCAAAGCCACCTCTGCACTCCACACACATTCCCCCAAACGAAGGGGTCATTTAGCCTTAAGACTCCTAGTGTCGATGATATGTCAAAATTTAGATATGACATCAAATCCTGCAAGATTCTGGATCCTACATCTAGATGCTTTGCCCAATGCCTAACACCCTTACTACGAAGTCGTTTTAGATCTCAAAATTTTGTGAGCGATCAGAAACATGGCCCTTTGGAACTGAAAAATGTAAAATGTTCAGCGGTGATATATGAGTCTTCTAGAGGAGAAAAACTCCAACATTGTCATTGATAATGAAGAATCTATGCATCAGAGAGATGTTGTAGAATGGCCAAGTCCTTGGGCTACTACATCACTACAAAAGTTTATTGGGCATATGGGGTGTTATGTATGTTTTGTAAAAGAATTATGCTACAATCAAATCACTACAAATCTAATTGTCTAACACGAACCTCTTAAAATGTTAATGTAAATGCATAATATGGAAATTATCATCAATTTTAGGCTTGTTTTAATTTTTTAGAACCATTTTTTATGTGGGGCTTTGACGCAGTTTTAACATGGAACAATGGTCTTATTTCCTTCCAATGTTCCAAGTCCCAAGAACCTGAGATTGTGTTGATAGATAATAGATTTTATATTAGGGCATCTAACCTGCCTACTAAACTAATTAGTGAGGAATGAGAAGCCATGGTACTATCCTAGAAAAGTCCAATTCTGGGATGTTGATATTGTTACTTCAGTATAAAATCATATCAGGCGTGTATCAAAATTTAATGAACATGTAAATGCCTACCCTTTGGACTATGTGATGTCAATCCTGCATATACAAATATGGTATTTTTAGTGGTCATGCCTCGTTGAACTGTGAAGGTGTGTGAGTGTGGAGCTTTATGTTTCTTTCTTCACACACCATCCTTTTACACCTATTTGAAAGTTTTATGTTGTCATTTCGAAGCAAGACAACCCACTTTTGACCCAATTGTAACAACCATTATTTAATAATGTTAAATCTAATAATTGTTATATATAACATACTCTCTATTAAAATAACAAATATACAAATCCTTTTTAAATTATTATTTATGAACATATTTCGTAAGAAATTCTTCCTCCCCACAACATCTAGGACCCACATCAGTTAATAACAAATTCACATATCAATGATTGGCTGAAAGGCATAATTGAGTGCAATGGTAGTCATGCGAAGGAGGCATGTGTGGAGGAAGTTGTACGGAGGAAATTGTGTGAAGAACAAATTCTTGTGCGAAGATATTTCACTGTGCAGAAAGCTTTGTGCGAGGAGAATCAATTAATTAGCAGTGGAGGCAGGAACTATGTTGCATCGTAGCTATTAAACTTGTTTTATTATACATTTCATGTTATCAAAATTTAAAAAAAATCATAAAAATTTACTAAATTATAATTTAGGTTTTAATTAAATTATAAAAAATTATATGTAGTTTAAATAAAGAAAACAATACATATATATTATAATATATATATATATTATATAATATATATAGAAAATATAGATATATATAATATATATATATATATATATATATATAATATAATTATAATATATATATATATAATTTTGGACATTCATTCTCATTTGAGCATGGAGGTTCTTAACTTATAAATAAGTTTTGTTATAATATCATGGGCCATTATGGTATCTTACTAATACCATATGCCCAAAAACTCATAACTTATATTCATATGGAAATGTTGATATAACATTTTTTAATTAATCATTTTAATGAAAAGGTTTGAAAAGACTACATTTGAGATAAATTTTAACTTTTGATCTATGACTTCCACTAAGAATATTTTAATATCTTGTGGAGATTAAATCCCTATCATCTACCTAATAAGTATTGATAATTAAATTAAACTTCTGGAAGCCCTTTTTCGAAATGAACATGCATATTGACGTAGAAATCACTTCACTTATATGTGTTTTTTTTTTAAATGTCTTGAAGATTAATATGACCAATTCACTCATTTGTTATTTTTATTTCTTAGAAAGTGATAAAATTTATTATATTTGATTGTGGATCCAGAATGAAAACATTGATCATTCATGTTACCAACTTTTTTGTGTTTTTTTGGATAATAGTAAACTTTATTATAACTTTTAATTAATATTGAGAACAAACTATTATAATTTGTTACGTTTCAAATGAGGTTTGACTCATCATTGTTTGTTACTATTTTTAAGGAAAAATATATCATTTGAAGTGATTTTCTAGTGGTTTCATAAGAGGATAGACTCTTACTCTTGCCAAAGATCTATAAAACTTGAATGGTTAACATATGTCCTCAATGGAAAACAAAAATTGTATCTTACTCCAATATCAAAAGAAGGAAGTTTTTTATCTTATTGTAACACCAAAAAGAAGCAGTTTTAAGTCGTACTCAAACACCAAAAGATAACATTAATTTAGGTAGTTACTACCAATGATTATAAGATTTCATCACTCTTATATAACCAATTTAAATTAGTATTTAACGTTGTTATATAATTAATTTAAATTCATTTTTAACTCAAATTTATCAAATTTCATCATTATTATATAACCAATTTAAATTCATCTTTAATTATTTTTTTTAGGAATGAGTATTTTGATTATATTAAAAATCCACTCCTAGGAGTGGCAAGTACATCAGGAGTTACATATCCTTTTCCTCAAAATATTCTATAAAGGCTAAAAACCAACCTCTTCCCAATAAGAATATGGGGGTGGGTAGGAGGGGGTAGGGGTGAAGGTCCAAAAATAAGACTTCAAATGCTTTTTCCTACTACTTCATTGGAGCAGGATTATATTCTTACAGATTTCTTGCATAAGAAAATGCAGAAACAAAACATTTCTACAAATTGATAGTAGATGGCACACTATTGGGCCCATAGGGAAAGAGAGAGCTCAGGACCAAAAGTATTTCTTCTGTGATATTTCTTGCTTCTTGTTATTAGTGGGGAAGAATACTTTTTTTTAAGCATATCTGAATAAGAATTCTTCTCGACCACCTTACTAGCTTCTTCATCTTTCAATGCAGGAGGAATCGATGGAGAAAATTTTTCCATCGTAGAGGTTTCCTTTAGAGAGTCTTGATTAAGGCCAACTTCATCTTTTAAGGTAGGTGATACCTAAGAAACATGAGAAGATACCTAACTGGGTTTGAACTTCACGAATCTCGTCATCTACCTCAGGAAAATTTAGGACATCAAAACTCTTGTTAAAAAGGGGTTGATGTAAAGATTCAACCTTAGAAGTATGTTTCTTCCTATTTCCATTCTTCTTATGTTTGCTTTTGACTAGAATGAATTCTTGATTATTTTCCCCTTGCTCTTATTTAGGAGGAGGTGAAGGAATTGGAGAACTTCGAGAGACTAAAGCTTTTGGACATTTCTTCACAAAGTGTCCATACTCATGACATGCATTACACTTAAAAGGAACATGTTCATAATATATAGCTTGGAGGTGAGACCAACCATCCAAATTTATTTGAATTGCCTGAGGGAGGCCTTCAAGAAATCCATCTCCACACAGAGTATGGAAGATGAAATATTGTTCCCATGTGCTATGTCACTGGTAATAAATTGGCCCAATTTATTACCTATATTCTTAAAAATTCCTTTACACCAACAAAGAAGAGGGAGAGATGACAATATGATCCACATAGCTACAAATGGAATTCCCATTGAAGGATTAAATTCCATAGACAAAATATTAAGAAACACACCTCTGGTAGCCATGAAATAAGGACTCGACTTATAGATTTGGTCTCTATTTGCCTGATTTTGAAAAAGAAATAAATAATACCCATTTCCATAGTAATAAATGTTGGCGGGTTCAAGCTTTGTCTAATTGACAAAAACCTAATCTACAATAGTTTCAAACTCAGCCACAGCTCAATAACCCTTATTCCTTTAGAGTTACCACATTCTATTTTTCTAAGGGAGAAAACCCTAGATCCAAAGATGGGATTGATTATGCCTTCTTCAAAAATTTCTTTGGGGCACTCATTTTGCATGCAGCAAAAACAAAGCCCACTATAAAACCCTCAAAGGTGGTCCCTAAGAATATTAGAGAACCAATTGGCTACATTAAGCCTTCTCGCTTCACCAACATCCTAGCTCTCAAACAAAACACCCATATCTCGAACAATGCAACCCAAAACATGATAACACACCCTCTCATAGCAGTGTAATGCTAAGGGGGTCCAAAGATGGAAGCAATGACTTCAAGAACAAACGCAAAGGGGATAGTGGGTAGAGGAACCCTAGCTGCCAAGAGATGGATGTCACTGATCTCCAGGCTACCCGCTCTTCCAAAATAAGCCAAAATCCAAAATATTAGACGACGCAAAACAAACCACACACCCAGATCTTGGGTGATGCAACCTAGAACACGATAACACCCCCAGATCTCAGAGTACCACAAAGATGAGGGGTTCCAAAGAGATGACAACCACTTCAGGAACAAGTTCAAACTTTGTCGACAACTACAAACAGATAGGACGACAGCTAGGGAAACCCTAGCAGCCAAGAGATGGATGTCGCAAAGCTCTAGATCATCTTATCTTCTCCTCTGAATTTTTTTTTGTGCTTGAAGAAATCTCCATCTTTAATTCAAATTTATTATAAATCTATAAAAATCAATTTTATTGAATTTTTTTTTTTTTTTTTTTTTTTTTTTTTTTTTTTTTTTTTTTAGTTTATATATCAATTATTTTATATTAAATGCTGACTAATTACAATGCTTAGAGGTAGCTTAATTGGTGATCGTCAGGGTAGCTCAATTAGTGATCATCTTGTTATGAAATATTATGTAAACTATGAAATTCAATCTTAAAATCCCAAGATCAATATATGTGTGTGTGTGTGTGAGAGAGAGAGAGAGAGAGATTGACGTCCACTAAGACCACTATGGTGTATCAGACCTTAAGAAGCTAAGAGATTAGTTAAGATTCTTTAATAATTTATTTCTATGATCGAAAATAAGCGGGAGAAGCACTCCCATATCACCATAATTTTGTTGACTTAACAAGTCAAGAAGGTTGGTAGTGTGACAAAGATTTTGAAAATTATAATGCATGTGAGTAAGAGTTGGACAATCCAAGAGAAAATGTTTTTCATCTCCAACCCTCTTAGTATCGCAAAGGTGACAAAGTATTTTGTTGTCCCAAGGTGTTTTGGGAATTGACCAATTCATTGTTTCACTTTGAAGCTCATGAGAATAAGTTCTTATCTTGACAATGTTCATTTTCTTTTTAGCACTAGTCAAGACAGAAAGATAATTTTGGTTATCAAGGTTGGGATTGATCACCTCTTTTTTCCTTATGACTCTTTATCATCCCACAATTTATTCTTAAATTTAGAAATAATAATATTTTTAATATTATCCTTATTTTCCAAGTCTATGTCCTCCTATACCCAATGGTCTAGCCAAGACTAAACATCCTTATACCAACCTCACTTAAACTAGCGGTAGAAATTTCAACAAAAATTAAAAACGATTTTAAAAAACATCTTAACTTCCATATTACAACAATATAATAATTATTATTTTTGTTATAAATCATGTATATTTTGCAATTTACTGTTCTATCTGGGATCTGGGTCTATCTGGGATCTGGGTCTTGTACAGATTGATCCTCCTGTACATGTTTTTGAACAATATGGATCCTATATCTGGATCATCAAGCAAATATGGATCTTATGTTATATCTCTTACTATACTGGATCTATCTATGTAACTAGCTCTTTATATTATCTTAATATAGAAAATCATGATTTTTCTTCTGGAAAAAATAATAATATAATAAATATAATATTTTATTTTTTTATTTTTAAAATATTACAATTCAATTTATTTGCTATTTTAAATTTGCACCAAAAACACCTTATTATTTAGTAAACAATGTAATATTTATTATCAATTTAATAATTTCATTATTTTTAATATATTTGAAATTTAATTTTCTATTATAATTTTTTTAATTAATATATACTGAAAAATCAAAAATAGGCGTATGATAGAAACTTGTGAAAATGAACACGCCAATAATGGATAAAAATATTATCAAAAGATCTTAATATCAATTTATATAAATATTAATATAAATTTAAAAAATGCCTAAGTTTTATTGTTGCGTCATATTTTAATATGAAAAATGTGCAATTAGAATATTCATCGAATATAGTAACGTAACGTATGCTTAGTGCACGGACTTGAAATTCCGTATATGCATGTGGAGTTTTGTCTCAAAATATAATAAATAATGGATTCTTACGGTACGGACTTGACTTTTGTGAACCTGAGATTTTAATACTGAATGCCAATTTCATATAAAATATGAAGGTATCAAACAAAATTAAAATAGAATATGAAAGTACATGCACCTTGCACGGGTTTGGCTACTTGTTCCCATCACTTCAATCGGAAGGCAGGTAGCAGATGTTGTCACGCATCACCATTATCTATGTTTTATGAACTTTCATATGTCATGTGGGGATACCTGTTTGATGTCTCTATAAGCACTTCACATTGTGGATCCCTATTTCATTCAACCTCAACTTTATGGTTTATTATGGTTTATTTATACATGGTTAAAAAAA
>APFE031311451.1:11778-31694 GCA_000404065.3 Pinus taeda | reverse complement strand
CCCAATCCATAATCCAACTGTTGACTGCCGCCTCCATGAGGGGAACCATTTTGATAGTAAAAATGGCAGAATCATGCAGACCCCATAATCTACACATCATTATAGCGGCATAGCAATAAGGTGAACACAAGGAGTCGACTGAGTACTTACCAGAGGATTCATGCTTGTGCTTATTTGGATTCTGCCTCCAATCTTTGATAGGTTTAGACTCAATTTCATTCTCACTTGCGAACTTCTCCAGAAATGCGCTATTGTAAACTTTCTCTGGCATAGGCAAATGATACATTTGCCTCAAATCTTCTGGCTTGAAGGACCCAAAAATCCTTCCATTGTTTGCGACGAAAGTTCTATCTGTGATAGGAATTTCTTCAATTGCCCACTTGATAACATCGGTGTATGGAAGCATTTGCTCTCTTGCCACTATCCTATGTAGGAAGGAGTCGGCCAAGTCTTTGAGAGTGCACTCTGATTTTTTGGTGGAATCTGCGGTAGCTTGCTCTATCACCTGCTCAGGTTTCTTGGCTTCTAGCAAATCATAAGTTCCTTGCCAAGTTGTTTTGGCAAGGCCTGCGCACGTCGTGTCTGATATCAAAGCTTTCTTGCTGTTTACTATCCCTTGTGGCGCGGCTGGTGAATCGATAATGCCTGCAACCTTCTTCTGCTTTTTACCCATTATGCCTGAGTTGCTTTGAAAATCTGTATTCTGCACAGAGAGGTGGTTTTGGCGTAACACAGAGATAACAATGAAACCCACAATTGATAGTAAAATAGAGAGAAGAAGGTTGATATACTTTGCTTTTATTAAAACAGCGCGGAGACAATCTATAGGCAGATCTGAGGGGATGGATACATTAAGGAACCGTATAGGACTTGCCACCTTATAAATGCTCATTAGTGCAATATTGGACGAAAGATCTCTTAAATCATGCAATGGGCGTACTGGCGGCCGAGCGGGAATGATTATGCCTTAATTGTCATTAATTCGGGCTTTCCAATCACTTTTAACGGCTTTTCGTTGAAAACTGTGCCTTATCGTATCGGATTGGGCAGGGGCGCGTGGGTAGCTTTAACAATACTTTGAATATTGCCGATTGCCGATCGCCGATATCGCATCGGCGAAAGGCCTATGCGCATTAAGGGTTTAACAGGGGAAGCCACCGATCACCGATCGCCGATATCACATCGGCGACAGGCATATGTACAATGCTTTCGGTACGAAGGGGACTGCCGATTGCCAATATCACTGATAGTTTTATCGGGTCGGGGCTTTAACGATGGGCGCGATAGTGGTGCACAAGGGAATTGCCGATCGCCGATATCGCCGATAGCTTTATCGCGTCGGGGGAAGCCTTTTGATTGCTTGGTGCATCCTTTATGTTATTGCGATATGCGATCTTGCGATCGCTTTATCGCAATAAACACATATTTGCTTTATTTCCAATGTTTAAAGAGATATTGCTTTTGAAGGGAAGTTTAGAAAGCGCTCCTTTGATTTGTTGGACTTTTACAAAGTAAGAGTTATTGACATCAATTTTATTTTAAGAGGGACCCATTTCATATTTTAATGGTTTTGTAAATAAAAATAAATATGAAATGGGGGGTTGTTTGCAAGGCACAACACTTCCCAAACCCAGATACTAAGCAGGCAACCAAGTGTGGAAGTGTCATCATTCAGAGCAACATTAGAGCAAAGCTAGGATTTGAAGGAAAGATACAAAGAAATCAAGACTAGGAATGAGTAGATCAAAGCTCAAACCTATGCCAAATATATGAAAATAACTCCCACACATCAGACAAGATTGATGTCAGCTTTTGACATCAAAGAGGAAAAAATGCAGATGAGCTTCTTGAAGCCAATGGTACAACTGCTGAAGTCCATGGTTGATTACTTGAAGACCAATTTTGAAGTTCTTGCTAAAGACATCCACCCAATTGATCAAATTTAGCTCCATAAGCAAATGGGTGAGATGGTCTACTCCACTTTAACCAGTAAAGCCATCATTGCACATCAGTTGCAAAATTCTTTGAGCAATACTACAACACAATTACAGCTAGAAAAAGCCTCTTCTCAGGCTAAGGGCACTAGGATAAAGTCATTAGAAGACCTGGTAATTGAGTTGGGTCATAATCCCAAAGATGTTAAAGCAGCTGAGAGTTTGATAAAGAAGAAAAATGAAGACATTTTTGCACTCAGAAAGCAACTCAAGCTCCCTCCCCTCATACATCCACAAACTGCAGAATTCATTGAGAAATAGAATGAGGAGGAAGTTATGGACTTGGTCCTTAAGTTAAACGAATAACTAAAAGAAACAGAATGAGAATTTGAAAACGCCTTGCAGTCTAAACAAGGTGAGTCAACCACCATGCCTTAGACTGCAGTACCCATGGTTTCTACAACAGTGCCATCTACTATTGCAACAAATTTGGTACCCAACGATCCCCTAGCAACGACTCTTCTAGTAACAGCAACAATAGACACTTCTGAAACAACAACAACTTCAACACAGCCAACAGAGGAATTAATCAAGTCCATGGAAGAAATGAAAATCCAAGCAACTAAGATACATAAATTAAAAGAAAAGGTTACTAGCTTGGAGTACAATTATGAGATATCACAGATTAACTACACTAAAGAAGAAAGAAAGAATAGAAGGATGACTGATAGAATAAAAACATTAGAGAAGGACTTAACACTTGAAAATCCCTTAAGAGATATCAGAGAGATTTTATGGACCAATATCATTAATTCCATCAATGATATCTGGTCTTCTATTTAGATTATCTTTGAACAAATTGAAATTTTAATGAAGCTAGCTACAGAGGCTATACAAAAGACTAGAGAAGAATTGGGGGAGACACCTGAAGAGGAAATCCAATTAATCCATTTCTTAAATAGCCAGAGCAAGGAAGAACTGGAACAAAAGGATATAGAAGACCAGTCTAGTACCATCCTTTAAATCAAGAGAGTTCTGACTAAAAAGAACATTATGCTTAACCTAGAAAGAAGACGTCAAAGTATCTAAGAAGACATTGATGAGTTTATGACAAAATATAACATTCTGAGAGAGAAAGGACTTCCAAATTTATTGTTCATAAATGACAAGCTGATGAAGCATGAAGACTACATTAACATACTGTACCAACAGGCCAAAAATCAAGCCAACTCTTCAACAATAAAAGCACCACCCATAGGAAAAGTGCTATATGATGGCTTAGAAAACCTTTTCTGTATTGAGCATGAAGTGAAACACTTGTTCACAACTCAACCCAATTTTGCAAAGCACACTGAGGCTGATGAAATATACAGAAAATTGATCAGGATGAAGATACCCAATGAAGACTGGTGGGCTGATATGCTCGTAATCCTATAAGTTACTATGGTAACTCTGAGGTAAAAGAAAATATTCGCTAAGGTAAAGTCTGGTAAATAGGTAAAAAGTATCAGTAAATAGGTAAAGAGTATGAGTAGGGAAAAGTAAACAAGAATCCAACACACAATTACCAAAGTAACAACAAGAGGCAAATTCGAGCTTCAACCTCAAGCTCTTCCATGAATAAAGGGATAGCAGCAATCAGTTTTACATCTGTCTCTATAATTTTGTAAAAGATATTTTGTATTCCCCAGAATAAAGCTCATGTAGTTATGAGATATTTTGATGTAATTTTTGTATAAATACTTCTCCATTCGAAGTATTGAGGGTGGATTCTATAACATCTCTGTAAGTCTATGCTGTAAAGTTAAGAAAGCTGTTGTAATCAAATTTGGATTTTCGCTGAAAAAGGAATGAAAGTTGAGGACATTTTATCGGATTCTTGTGCAATATAATTACAAATAAGTATTCTATCCTTGTGATTTTATGTGTTTTCTGTATGTTTCAATGTTTCATGCATCTGGAATCTAAATGGTAAAATAGTCAAAGTATATCAGAATTAGCTTTATTGCTCTTTGTTATCAACAGTCTACCATTTACATGTTTTCGTCTAAACTATTTTGATGAAGGAATTCTTAATTGCCTTATGCTAGCTGACCTATCTTCCTTTCCTCTTTTTAATCCTAACTTGAGGATTCTTGATTGCCCGCTTATTTCAAGTAGAAAAATCATCCATTCAAGCCCCAAAGTTTGTTTTTACTCTGTTATCCCGCCTGTTGAAATCCTACCTTAGTAAATTGACTTATTCCAGTGAACTATCCCTGTTTGACTCCATAGCCCAATGGCCTAAAAGCCTAGTTTTCCCATTTGTTTCAGAACTCCACCATTCCTAAACAAAACAACCTCCTTGAACATTTATAACTAGCCTAGAATCTTTTCAAACAAAGCTAAATCATAAAGAAAGAGCCCTCTCTGAGTATAGATTGGCTAGATTCTGTACTTAAAAATTGGTTTGTGGTTACCTCAGATCCTTTCCTTCTTCCAATAATTTCAAAGGAAAACTTGAGTGATAACAGTGTCCACACCTTTTCAGATTAATTTTATATAAAATATTTTGAAAGATTTGTTATAGTTTTGTTTAAAGTAGTGATCAACCTTGTAGCTTCACTTGATATGGAGGAATATTTAAAACATTTTTATTGTTATATGATCACATGATCACTGGATCACTGTCATTTCTTTGCAATTATATGAGGGAGCCAAATGTTAAGGATAACAATAATAGTGAGTTGGGTGATCAACCTTATAGCTTCACTTAGATATGGAGGAAATATTTAAAACATTTTTATTGTTAAAATATTGTTAAATAACACAACCTACACATGATCATTGGATCATTATCATTTCTATGCAATTATATGAGGGACCCTAATGTTAAGGATAACAATAATAGTGAGGTGGGTGAACCATCTCCCTAGACAAGAGTATCATAAACTAGCCACACCAACAATCCATTCCAAGTAGCCTTTCGACGATGGGAACGAGTCCCTTCCAATACCAACACGCTTTCCAAGAGAAGCTTCTCCGTTCTGGATAATGAACATATGGTGGGTGCAGATGAAAACACACTTGCACATGCTTCATCTGTTTCCGCACATGATCATCTCACAGATGTCGGTCGAACCCACACCCCAAATAACCGTTTAATGCTGGTCATTATTAATAAAGAGTCATAGATGTAAGATAAATACTATTTCATCTCATGGTTTGAAATTAATTGGGGTATACAAACACTAGCAGACTCCAGCCAATGAGTTCAAAGACAAATAGGGTTTTTTATTTACATTGCGTTCATTTTTAATCGAAATGCTTGTTTTCATAAATTTTTGGGATGCATGCATTACTTTCTATATTTTTTGAGGTGCATGAAGGGGAAATTAATTGTTTTTCTATATTTTCATTAAAATAATTAATGATAGTTTTTAATAATGTATTACTAGTAATATAAAGTAAACTCCATACTGTAATAACATCCTAGAGAAGATCCTAGAGAACTAGAGAAGACCCCTTTGTGTAAGTCTAATCAAATTACTCAAATTATCAATTTTTTTTTAAAGCATGCAATTCAAAGGAGTTTGAGGGTATAGATGTATGACATAGTGTGCTTGAATTTCTTGTAAATGAATGGAAAGAGGAAGGAATATATGGACAAACCGAGTTGCCCTACCTACACGTGACAAGATAAAATAGTAATATGTTATGGTAAACAATGATAAAGATAATAGTTATGTTTTTGTTGAGGAATATAATAGTTAGTTATGACAAGATAAATTAGTAATATATTACGGTAAACAATGATAAAGATAATAATTATATTTTTGTTGAGGAAGATAATAGTTAGTTATTCCTTACAACGTTTCCTTTGCAACATCTAGTGCAATTGCTAGTTATTCACATTTTCAATCATTCAACACTATTACATTGTCACTTTACATTCACAATTTTATTTCATCATTAAAGTTATTAACAATATTTATCATCTCAACAAATTGATGTAACTAAGCAAATTTAAAATTAAAATGACCAGATTAATCTGAGACACATTTAGCCTATTTAAAATGATTATATTAAATATTATATGAGTTTACATATTATTGATAAAATTAATCATATGTTCGTTAGATTTTCTTTGGCCTCACACGACTGAAATCGACCTAGATCCATTTTAACTCGAGATCTATCAAGCGTTGAGAGAGATCAAATCTCTTGAGGTGCAAACCTTTCCTCAAGTTTTGCATTCAAAAAAGAGGTTTTCACCTAGAGAGTTTTGATCCCTCTCGCTGCTTGATAGATCTAGAGTTAAGATGGATCTAAGCTAGTATCTTTTATATATGTGATATGGTGATTTTCAAATTTTATGATATAAGTTTTGAGATTTATGGTGTATATTTATTACAAATAAATAATATTTTATAACAAAATTAGATATCTATATATATATATATATATAATATATAGATATAATTCATTTATGTTTTAAGTTTGTTTTTAATTTATGTGGTTTTATATAACATAGTTTACAATAACATCTAATGTACAATAATAATATATATGTATATTTATACATTTTCCATGTTGTCATGGATTATGGGAAAGCCATGTAGAGACTAAGTTGAATCAAGACCATAAATATTAAAAAGAATCCATTAAATCATTTTTCCAAGACGGTGAAAGCGATCCAAAACCTTAAACAAGTATAACTTGAAAGAAAGGATCCATTGAAACCAGATTTAATATTGTTGGAAGGATGCTCGAGAAGTGGAGGAAACATAGTGATAAGGAACAAAAATAAAAGCAAGTCGAAACATTGGAAGCAAAGAAAGACATGCTAAGGATAACAATAACCAAATCTATATCGAGGGACCCCATAATTTTGAAACATATATGGGGGTGTTGTAGCCACAAAAATTGGTGACACACAGGGATGAAGAAGTTATCTTTGGTTAAAATGATAGGATTAGATTAAGTTTCCAAAAGAGATTTGTACATAATGCCACTTTCAAGGGCCCCACATGAGATAGAAATGTACCAAGGTGAGTGCCTAAAATATAAGAGTACTTAAATGACCAATGTCGAATCAATAAATCCAATAAAAAGGAAAATTAATTTACTTAATTTAATATCTACTTTTGGATAGTAAAAACAAGTAGGATGACATTAAATATTAGTATCTATCTTTTACAAAGTTACCTCTTTAGCTGACATTGCTTCGCTACTAGAAGCCCTATTTATTACCATGACAAAGTTGTCATGGTACCATGTATGCATGGACCCGCTACCAATGAACCTATTCATTGGCTAGATGGGTTTGTATACACTTCCCACCCATGTGTGTGCTTTTGAATCCCTTGTATAGTATGTTTTTAAAATTGTCTTTTATACTTCTAGGCGAGGGGAGTGGGTTGGTACGAGAGGCGAAGCATTTTAAGATACAGATGAGACACTATTTATGATTGACCACACTATAATTACTTTCATCTACCAAATTAGAGCAATTATATGTGGATGGTGTGGGAGGGATTCAAATTTTAGACCACTAACCATTCATTCCTTCATATTGATGGAATCAAAGTGCTTAGACCATGTCTCTATGTTTCCCATGGAAAATGGTTAAGATATAATAAATAGGAAACCTAATAAGATAAGAAAATCCTATTAATAATTGAGAGTAAATATTTCCCTGTGTGGACCAATCGTCATTGCTTAGAAATAAAATTCCTTCATATGAAATTTCGAAAATGTCATAAAATAAAACAAACCCAAACCAACAGAAAACTATGAAAGCCTTATAGAAATTCAAAGCAAAACTAAGTAACATGTAAAATTAAACCATTAAGCCTTGAAAAAATAAACAAGAAATTGAGGTAAAGTTGCAAACTCAACCTAAGATTAATAAACATGTTTTAGCGGATTGAGATGATGTAAATTAATTTCATGAATGATAAGGATTTTCAAATCCTATCTAAGGTGCAATCATGTTTGAAATTTGTTTTTAATGTCATTACCAAGATATCATTATAAAATAGATAAGCGTTTTAAAAAGTGAGTATCTAAAAGTAAAGTTGGAAATGAAATTAAACAATTACCTTAATGATGATTAAAACTTTAGTTTACCATGACTACTTTATTTGGAAAAAAACAAGTTGAAATATTCTAAATTAATCCTACTCTTACTATATATAGTATATACAATTTTTGTCGAAATAAATCCAATCAAGTATAGGGTATTTCCACTAGTGGAGTCATTTCCTTAGTTCAATTCTTGCAAGGAAAAACATAACATGCATTAGTAAAAGTGACAGGATGAAGTTGCATGAAATAAAAAGACAATTATGTATATCTTTCCCTAACAAATTAAAAGAAGAAAACTTATATGCAAGAATATGCTTCTGGGATGAATTCTCTAAGTATATTTAAAAAGGATCAATGAAAAAAAAAGGATGGATATTTGACATTACTTGAAGAGTATCCCAAGGGGAAAAAGATGATAGGCCTGGTAGGGATGTTGTACCTTTAGATGTTGAAGCCTGTGGAAATATAGTTTTAGTTTTAAAATTATCTATTCTATGTTCGCTAAAGTTAGTAGGATAACTACAAGACCAAGAATTGCTCACATGGTTGGGTTGGACACTAAGCAGAGGAGATGCACCCTTTTCATAATCTTCTTCCATATTACTATCAAGGCGGATATTGTTGGAAACTTTTTGATCTAGTGCATCAGTTCATGTGAGATTGAATTTATCTATAGGAGTAAGGGACCGACCATAAGAAGAATTCATTGACAAGTCTAAATCTAAGCCACTTTGTGATGAAGGTAATTCTATGACATCATCATCAAAATATTCATCATATATAACCTTTTGTTCTTGAAAATGATATGGTTGATTTGAGTTAATAGTATCAACAAAAGGAAAAAAAGTAGGTTAAAAATTATCATAGATGGGTAAGGAACCATTCTCCTAGACAATATGATCCTTAAGGAATTTTGAACTAGTTGGAGGTAGGATTTCAACAGAGAGAGATAGAAGTATGGGAGAGGGAGAGAGGGAGAGAGAGAGAGAGAGAGAGAGAGAGAAAGAGAGAGAGAGAGAGATTGGAGAGAGAGAGTGTATTTTTTGGGGTTGATATAGAGAGACAAAGGGAGATAGAGTTATAGATGGAAAGTGAAGAGAGGGAAGAAGAGAAAGATGGAGAGAGGGAGGGAGGGATAGAGAGACTAATAGATATGGAGTGAGAGAGAATATGAGTTTGGGGGGTTGATATAGAGAGACAAAGAAGGAGAGATGGAGGGAGATATAGATATAGATGGAGAGGGGAAAGAGGGAAGAATATTTCTTGCACTAGATGCATTTATTTAAGTGTAGATGGTTATTTCTATGGTTATTTCTAATCCTATTTGATTTCTTACACTAGATGCATTAATTTTAGTGTAGATGTTGATTTCTAATGATATTTGATTGCTTGCATTAGATGCATTGATTTCAATGTAGATGATTTCTAATTCTATTTGATTGTTTGCACAAAATGCATTGATTTCAGTGTAGATGGTGATTTCCAATCCTATTTGATTACTTGCACTAGATGCATTGATTTCAATGTAGATGATTTCTAATCCTATTTGAGTGATTGCAAAAAATGCATTGATTTCAGTGTAGATGGTGATTTCTAATCCTATTTGATTTCTTGCACTAGATGCATTTATTTCAGTGTAAATGTTGGTTTATAATCCTATTTTCTTACTTTCAATAGATGCATTGATTTCAATGTAGATGTTGGTTTAAAATCCTATTTTATTACTTGCATTAGATTCATTGATTTCAATGTGAATATCGATTTCTCCTCCTATTTGATTGCTTGCATTAGATGCATTGATTTAAGTGTAAATGTTGTTTTCTAATCTTATTTGATTGCTTTAATTACATGCATTGATTTGAGTGTAGATTTTAATTTTGGTTTGATGTAATTGGATGTATGATGGTACATTAATTTTAAAGTGATTGGATTAACATTTTGCATTGATTTCAATGTAAGCACAAAAAATTATTGACAATGTACATTGGTTTTTGTGTTATAGTAATTCAACCTATTAATATTGGAGAGAAAGAGAGACAAGGTATGGTGTTTAATACAATAACTCCAACTAAAGATTTAAATGGTTTACGATTTAAACTGTCCTTTTCATATAATCGATATGAAAGGATGACAATCGATATAAGATGAAAAAAGTAACAAGGGTGACAATAATAATAGTAGAAGAAAATAATTTGATATTAATCACAATGAAGACTATTTGTAATTGACTATATTCTTATTATTCACATTTTCTATCATTCAACACTATTACATTATCACATTACATTCAAAAATATTATTTCATCATTTTTCATCATTAAAGTTAACAATATTTATCATTTCAACGAACTAAGGTAACTAAGCGAATTTACATATTATTGATAAAATTAATCATCAGTTAGATTTTCTTTGGCCACATAGGAATGAAACCAACCTAGATCCATCTTAACTCCGGATCTATCAAGTGCCAAGAGGGATCAAATCTCTCGAGATGCAAACCTTTCCTCAAGTTTTGCACTCAAAAAAGGGTTTCCACCTCGAGAGTTTTGATCCTCTCAACGCTTGATAGATCTGGAGTTAATATGGATCTAGGTTGGTATCTTTTATATATGTGATATGGTGATTTTCAATTTTTATGATATAAGTTTTGAGATTTATGGTGTATATTTATTACAAATAAATATTTTATACAAAAGTTTATATATATGTTTTAAAGTTTGTTTTTAATTTATGTGGTTTTATATAACATAGTTTACAATAATATCTAATGTAAATAATAATATATAAGTATATTTATACAGTTTCCATGTTATCATGGATTATGCGAAAGCCATGTAGAGACCAAGTCGAATCAATACCATACATCTCAAAAAGGATCCATCAAATCATTTTGCCAAGATGGTGAAAGCAATTGAAGACCTTAAACAAGGATAACTTGAAAGACAAGATCTATTGAAACCAGATTTAATATCGTTGGAAGGATGTTGGAGAAGTGGAGGCAATGACGTGATAAAGAACAAAAATTGAAACAAGTCGAAACATTGGAAGCAAAGAAAGGTGGGCTAAGGATAACATTAACCAAATATATATGCAGGGACCCCATAATTTTCAAAAATATATGGGGGTGTTGTGGCCACAACAATTAGTGACATAAGTGACAAAGCATTTATCTTCGGTTTAAATGATAGGATTAGATTAAGTTTCCAAAATAGATTTGTACATAATTCCACTTTCAAGGGTCCCACATGAGATAGAAATGTACCAAGGTGAGTGCCTAAAAGACATGAGTACTTAAATGATCAGTGTCGAATCAATGAATCCAATAAAATGGAAAATTCATTTACTTAATTTAATCTTTTCTATTGGATAACTAGGAGGACATTAAAGATTAGTATTAGTCTTTTACAAAGTTACCTTTTTTCCCGACATTGCTTCGCCGCCAACAAGCCTCTTTAGTACCATGACGAAGTTGTCATGGTACCATGTATGCATGGACCTACTACCAGTAAACCTATTCACTACCCTAATGGGTTTGCATACACTTCCGACACACATGTTTTCTTTCAAATCCCTTGTATAGTATGTTTGAAAATCATCTTTTATACTTCTAGGCGAGGGAAGTGGGGTGGTACGAGAGGTGAACTATTTTAATATCTATATATATATATATATATATATATATAATATATATATATATATATATATATATATATATATATAATATACACGACACATTATTTATGATTGACCTCACTATAATTACTTTCATATACCAAAGTAGAGGAGTTGTATGTGGATGGTACAAGAGGGATTAAAAATTTAGACTGGTAACCATTCATTCCTCCATATTGATGGACTCAAAGTGCTTAGACCATGTCTTTGTGTTCCCCATGGAAAATGGTTGAGATATAATAAATAGGAAACTTAATAAGATAACAAAATCCTATTAATATTGGAGAGTAAATATTTTCCTATGAGACCAATTGCCATTGCTTAGAAATAAAATTCCTTCATATGAAGTTTCGAAAATGTCATAAAATCAAACAACCCCAAACCAACAAAAAACTATGAAGTTAAACAATTACCTTGATTATGCTTAAAACTTTATTTTACCATGACTGCTTTATTTGGAAAAAAAACAAACTGAAATATTCTAAACTAATCCTACTCTTACTATATACAATATATATAAATTTTGTTGAAATAAAGCCAACCAAGTATAAACATATTTCAAGTGGAGTCATTTCTTAGTTCAATTCCTGCAGTGAAAGATAAAACACATTAGTAAAAGTGACAGGATGAAGTTGCATGAAATAAAATGATAATTATATATATCTATCCCTAACCAATTAAAAAAAAAAAATTATATGCAAGAATATGCTCCTAAGATGCATTCTCTAAGTATATTTGAAAAGGATTAATGAAAAAAAGAGGATGAATATTTGACATTACTTGAAGAGTATCCCAAGGGGAAAATGATGACAAGATCGGTAGGGATGTTATACCTTCAGATGTCGAAAACAGTGGAAATATAGTGTTAGTGTTAAATTATCTATTCTATGTTCACTAAAGTTAGTTGGATAACTACAAGACCAAGACTTGTTCACATGGTTGGATTGGACACTAAGAAGGGGATATTAACCATTTTCATAATTTGCTTTCATATTACTACCAAGGTGGATATTTTTGGAAACTTGGTGATCTAGTGCATCAGTTCTCGTGAGACTATGTTAATTTATAGGAAGAAGGGACCAAGCATAAGAAGAATTCATTGACAAGTCTAAATCTAAGCCACTTTGTGATTAAGGTAATTCTATTACATCATCATAAAAATATTTATCATATATAACCTTTTTTTCTTGAAAATAATGTGGTTGATTTGAAAAGAGGTTCAAAATTGTCATAGATGGGTAAGGAATCCTTCTCATAAACAGTATGATCCTCAAAGAATTTTGAACTAGTTGGACGTAGGGTTTCAACCTAAAAATCTATAGGATCATTACTAGATGCACTCTGATCTACTAAGAGGTTAGGGTACAAGAAGTGATAATCACAAGAATATATTAAATTAGGTTCAACATTGTTTTGGATGGAATAAGAATTATGATTTGATGTTCATTCTTATGTTGAAGAATTAGGAACTAATATTGAGTTTGCTCCCATAGAAGAACTAACATAATGTTCATTAGTTGAATCCTCAGTTGTAGTTATTCCGACTGAATCTCCTTGAGGTTGATCACAATCATTAGAAAATATTTCAGGTATAAACTTAAACTCCATAATTGGATTAGAATTATCATTTTTTGAAATTTGAAAATCAGTGAAAACAACTCCTAGTGATTGCAAGCTTAAAATTTTTTCTAATTCATTCAAGGGTTCAACAGGATTAAGATAAGCATCAATATAAACTAATTAATTTGAGGCATCTTGTTTATTATTATTAGATTTATTATGTTCATAAGAAAATTTAACAAGAAATTGAAAACTTTGTAACAAATCTTCTTTTGAAGGAAGATCTTTGAGGTGAAATCTAAAACAAGGTGATTTAAATCTATTGTAAAAATATTTGATTGACTCATCTTCATGCATTAAAAGGCTTCCTATTTATAAACACAACTTATAATAATCATAAAAATGATGAGATGAAAGAAAAATAGAATTGAAATGTTTCCAAGAATGTAAATATTTATCTGGAAGTGTTTTATACCATTCTCGAATTTGTTCTTTAAATGTGAGAGAAAATAACCTGCAGATCTCATTTTCGTTAATGATATTGAAAGAATTACATTTAATCATAAATTGTAGAACAATATCTACAATAGAACTCCATTTTTTTTCATGTGTTGGCCTGATCAAGGACAAAATTGGTTTCCTGAGAAAACATCTAGTACGTGCAGGTGAACTAAAAGCATGACCCAACATATGAACCATAATTAGTAAAAAGAAAAATTCTACACAAATAGTAATCTATGTCCATCCTTCTAGTGCCAATTATGTTGATTCCTGGAAATGTCTTGGCTCAACATGGGAGGAATTTCCTAGTCAGAGTCCTAATTAGACTCCTTTTCATTTAAATGGAAATCCTAATTGGTTCAATGGGTCTCCGATTACCCTTATCCTAATACTAGCCTAAGGTTAATCTAGCCTAAGTTAATTTATGTACAACTATTTATGTACAATTCCTTGAGTTTGTATATGATATTGATTGTTATTATTAAAAAACTCAAGGGAAAGGAATCATGTGTATGTTATTTATCTGAAAATGATGATTCCTTTTAGGTGACTGAAATCGGGGCTCAGTCTAGACACAATGAGGTTTTCTCCTATGAAAGGAGACTTAAAGAATAAAAGAATTGAAATGAAATCTAAACCCTAAGATAAAAGAAAACTTATCTTAACAAAGAGAAAGATAACATTACTCCTCGCCAAAAGCAAAAGGTAATTTAACAAGAAGGGGAAGAAATATATTTGTTTTCAAAATAAAGATACATGTGTAAACTCAAAAGTAGTTTGAATAGTTACAAATGGTTCAAATTCAAATATAAATGAAACAATATTCATATATAGCTATCAAAATGGCCTTATCCACACACCTAAAATGAGTTGTATAAAATGAATTCACTATAAAATTTACATTGGGCAAAGGAAAAATTCCTCTCAGCCCAATGTAATATAACACAAGACAGATTTGCAATAGACTAATAAGTAGTTGTTAATATACTCAAATAAGTGTCCATGAATACATTATCAATTTTCATATAATCCTTGTTAGCCATACAAAATATAGCTTCAACAGAACCACATATCCACATGCACACATTGCTCATTAATAATGTAACCTAAGTATTGGACCATGTCCACACTGAAGAAGAATTTTCCAAGTTAGCACATAGCTTGTGTTGGCGCAGAGTGTGAAGGACCTATTGAATATGTTTCAAGGTTTATAGCCAACTCTTACTAAAGATGAGGATATCATCCAAATATAAAACCATGAAAAGTTTAGTGATAGGTTGCAATATATCATCCATTAGCCTCATGAAAGTTGTTGGGGCATTCTTCAAACAAAAGGGCATGACCCACTACTCAAAAAGACCCCCATTTGACTTGAAAGTAGTCTTTCACACGTTTTGTGGTAGACAAATTCAAATGAAGTACTTCCCAGCTTGAGCTAATAAAGAAGTTCATCAATTTGGGGAATTTGCTATTGGTTCCTGATTGTGATTTTGTTCAAGGCAAAATAATTAATGTAGAGTCACCAAGTCCCATCTTTCTTCTACACTAGTATAATTGGGCTTCCACAAGGTGGGGAAATCAGTTGGATGTCCCCTTTTTGGAGTAGCTCTTAAATTTTTCACTTGAATTCCTCATTTTCCATAAGAGAGAAGTCGTAGATTGGCCCTGACAGTGAAAATCTACCTTTGTAGGTGAGGAGAAGATGTCTTTGTATTCTTTGATGATCTTATCCACTTATTTTTGCTACTTGAAGGAGCCCTCTATGGAGGCCATGTATGTGGCCATAATCTTACCCTTACTTTGAGAGTGAATCAGGAAGAAGACAAATTTCCCAGTTTGGGAGATGGACTTATTGCATTTCTTAACAGATATCAAATAAATGACAGTAGGTGGGGCTACCTCGGGTATCCCGTATAGTTGATTTCGAAAAGTAATAATAACACTACAAGGTATAGACTCATACAAAACATGAAGACTCCATAAATATGGTTTTCCTAACAAAACATATAAAAATTCAAGGGGAGAAATATCACACGTTACCTAGTCTTTGAAAGGCTTGATATTTTAGGGCATGTAGAAATGTTGGTGATGCAAATATCTCGCCCTTGGTGGAGCCACCTAATGGTGTATGGATGCAGGTGTTTTTTTGTCAGTAAGCTCATCCACTTAATGAAATCTACTAATATGGGGTTCTTTTGACTCCTAGTATTGACAATGAAATGCAATGGAACATCCTTCACCCACATTTGTGAGTGAAAGAGGAACTCGCCTTTTTCACATATTTATGACCACTTTGTTGGACCTTGGTGCTGGAACCGGTGGCACTAGGTTTTACAAAAATGAATTTCCCCCCTTGTCTAGGTCTAGTTTAGAGTTGAAACCTGTGGCTAACTCTAAGGATTTTAACTCATCCACCAATAACTACTTTGAGCAACATTCATTGGTCTTATGAGAGGGGATCTTGTGGAATTTTCACCACTTTCCCATGTCCTTCTTCCTCTTCCCAATACCATTCATTATTTTTAGCTCAGATGGGTTTTCCTAGGGTGATCCACCCTATCTATGACCTTTGTTTTGTGATTTGGGGATGCCTTTTCCCTGATTATGCTATGAAGGATTCACATATCCAAAGTATCACTACTTTTATTTAATTTTTTTCTAGATTTCGACAACATATCAGTATGTTGTGCTAAGCGAGGATATGTCCAAGAAGTCCATTTCTATATGGATGTATATATGCAGATACCCATGGTACTTGAGCACCATATTTCACTCATAGTCATTGATACCCATCTTGGTGTGCAGGATATGAAATATACTTGTGAACTCTAGCACTAGTTGGTCTGTTTCCCGTCGTAGTGTGGTCCATCTCATCTACCAGTATTTGTAGCTACCAACATGGTAATATTGTTCCTTAGAAACATCTCTAAAAGAGTCCCAAGTGGGTGTGACTGAAAATAATGTGGATTCCTTTGTGACCCTTTGCTCACAGTAGGTTTCCCACTGATCCTCAACATGGGAGGCATCCTTAAGGATTACAAAGGCAATATTCATTTTATCAAAAAAATTTGTGGACCGAAAAATACCCTTCTAGCAAATTTACCCACTTATCTGGACCATCTGCATTTATCTGGCCTTCAAATGGGTCAATGTGCCTAAAGTAGCCACTTTATGAAGATTCATAACCTATTAGCATCCATCCAAGGATCCAAGAAAAATCATCCATCCTCTTGTTCCTTTGTTTCTTGAGGGCTTCTTCAAGCAACAATTTAATAGGATATCATTCTCCCTCATCATTCTTTTCTTCTACCATGGGATATTGTTGGGGTTAATGAGGAAAATCTATCAAGGGCTCAAGTAGTTCGAGTCCCAACTCCTTATACCTTGTTGATGGTGTTGGGCCCGCCAACATTCAAGGGGTGATGCATCAAAACTGCTTCTTAAGAGAATTAGCGCGTGGACCTATGGGTTATGGTCCCATGTGTTATTACATATCCATTCGGGCACATCGATCCCATCATCTAGATTAGTGTTTTAGGGCTCATCAAACCCTAATTTCAGTTACTTCATGCCCTAAACAAGTCACCCCTTTGAATGTCTGCTTCCAAGACGGTTTCATGACTTGAAGACATCTAGAAATAGCCTCTAGGAGGACCAGTGCAGGTAAGCCCTTGTAAAGGTGTGCTACAAAGCAGTTGATTCCACTACCAGGGTGCTTCACAGAGCATGTAGGCTTCCTTTCACCTGCGCTGGGTGAGATTGAGCGAAATTCACATAGGGTTTGGGGAATATTCTTATCTTTTGGAGTCATATAGAAGGTTCCCTCACTTATCAACTCCTATGAGCTCGAAAATGGATGAGGAATGAGTTAAGGTGCATCCATCCTTTCATCCCTCCCTCCATGGGACTAATTCTAAGTATGGAAGGCCATTCAATGCCACCATTTATGACAAAACCTCCTTCATCTTCCTATAAATTGACCACTCATCTAAGTGATCAAGGGTTGGATTATGTTGAATTGTAAGGAGATAATGTTGCTATGAGGTTTGGCTTTGAAGCAAATATTGTAATGCTACAAGTTTTTCATGCTTTTGATGTGATGTGAATGGGATCCAAGCTCAAGGAATGGCTTTGAATCAGGCACCAATGGTTGTAATTCCTTCTTCTATTTAATAAAGTGTTTGAACCTTTCTCCCATATTGTTGGGTCCCTATAATACTAGTGATTACCCCATTACTATTGTAGTTGTACCCTTTATTAATAGTGTTGTGCCCCTATTTTCCCCATATTGTTATTACTGTGCCCCATAGAATCCCTCTATTGTTATTTTTGTGGCTTTATATTATTATTGTTAGGTCGGCTGGGTTATTATTGTGACTCCTTAGACTCCTATATATAGAAAGGAGGTTTTGTCATTTGAATCATCCAAGAATTGTTCATTTATGTAATGTAAATGAGGTTTCCCCCTCGAAGAGGCTGAATTCTAAGGCGTGGATCTATCTTTTTCTTGAGCTGGTTTCATAACATTTGGGATCGGAGCTTTGGATTCTAGGGTTTTGCTGCTCCAAACAGGTCATCGTGGTATTTTCTATATAACTATTTTTCTGCGATGTTTCAGAAGCTAAAACAAAAACCCATTTGAGAAGACATTGCGCTAAATCTCGGGTCCAAATTTTAGAACTTTTCACACTATATTGGAGGAGATATGATATGGGGAACTTGGTCTTATTGCAGACTCCTAAATTACATTCCAAACAGGTGATCTGGGAAAAATCATCATAACTTTCTCTCTGAGCATCAGATTAAAATTTCGTAGGAAGGTACAGAATGAGGATGGACTATAGTTTCTATATATATTGTTTTAGAGCCAAAGGTTGAAACATTGTCTCATGGCACGTCATACAAGTTCGCTCTATTGAACTAGTCTATAAGCAGGTCACTGTGGGAGATTTTGCATAACTCTTCCTTGGAGAATCTAATTTGGAGCAGACTCGTGGCATTGGAAAGAGGACACAGAGGGATACTGTAGGTTGCAATTTTAAAGTTGGATGATTTGAAAGTACAGAGATACATCAAAGGCAATATCGAGCTCCTACAAAGTGAAAAAAGGTGTGTAGATTCTTTTAAATGTTTGCTTAAGATTGTTTTGAAAATTTATTTTGAAGGAAGTCAAAGGGCATAGTAGAGAATTATTATCGGTAACTGATGCCCCGAGGAAAGAAAATCCAAACACCTAGTAAGGAACCTGAAAGCTCTAACATGACTCATGAAGAAGAAGAAGAAATGCTACATTATATATCAAAATTACAAGAACAAGTGCAACAAATGTCACGCTCACAAAAGCTAACAGAAGCTAAGATAAATGGCGTGGAATCTAAGATAAAGGGTGTGGAAGCCAGGATTGATGATTTGAAGATAGATTTGAAGGCATATTTAACAAATTTTCTACAAGAAATACTTACTAATGGTGAAAGGGGAGTAAAGGAAACTCATGATGCGAACAAAGGAAATGTTAATCATGATTTCATAGACTCTAATGTTGGATCGAAGACGCACCATATTCAAAAAATCGATATGAGGAAGTTCAATGGCAAGGATCCTGCAGCATGGATATTACAGATGGAGCAATTTTTCGATCTCAATAATGTGCAAAACACACAAAAAGTACGTATTGCAACTTTATATTTGGAACCAAATTAGTTTGTATGGTATCAATGGATTTTCTCTTGTAAACAATTTATCACTTGGGAAATTTTTACAGAAGAATTGATAGCACATTTTGATGATACAAAAAGCAACACTTTTGTTAGCCAATTGATAAGTCTCAAACAAAAGGGTTCAATAATGGAGCACATTGAGGAGTTCCAAAAATTGAACATAAGGGTAAAAGATATTCCAGAGGAGCATAGGATTGATGTGTTCATAGCGTCTTTAAAGGATAATATCCAACATGATGTTCGCCTTTGGGAACCTGATTCATTAGAGAAGGCATTCAGGTTAGCAAGAAAAATGGAAAGCAAAATTATGGCAACCAGGAAGCATACCACTCACAACTATAAAGACGGAAGTGTTGTTGCCGCCAGTCTTCCACAACCTATAATATTGACACCAAAACAATTGGAAGAAAAAATAGCAAAAGGGATTTGTTACAGTTGTGATAGCAAATACACTAAAGGTCAT
>APFE031311445.1:3496-14503 GCA_000404065.3 Pinus taeda | reverse complement strand
GATGTGGCACATGCAACTGCCAGAAGGAAATATGATTTTCTTATGGGTTACTTGAGCTATTGCATGAAGGACTTCAGTTAGAACTCAAGTGATTGAGTTTGGTGGAGTTGAATGAGGAGTTGATGGAGTTGTGTTCAGTTTGACTTAGTTGAACTAGTTGTATTTAGTCTAACTAACAAATACACTAGTGATGAGTGATGTCAATTAGTTATTAATTAATTCACTAATTATTAACTCATGAATCAATTGAGTAATACATCAGTTAACTCAGTGCATGGACAATTCAGTGGAGACAAGTGTTAGAGATGAGTGAAAGGGCAAGACAGCTGTCAGTTGTGACTATAGTTGTGCATGAGATTTGCACAATCAGTGGATTGAGATTGCCAATGAGGATTGTGTAGTGTTACACAAGGGATATATGAGTTTGGATCAGCCATTCTCATCATTTTTCTCATGCACGATTGCGCAGTGGAGGCAGGCAAGCAGCGGAGGAGATTTGAACCTGTGATTGATTCAGATCTGAGCTAGTTTGTGTGTAACAGGTGGAGATAGTACCGAGTACTTGTGAGGAGTATTGTACTATGTATTGTTACATGTTCTCAATCAATATAATATATAGATAGTTGGGGGTTTTCAGCTGTATGCTTTCCCTGTGATATACTGTGTTGATATGTGTGATTGATGCTTCAATGTGCGCATGCGATTGTTTCTTAATTCCGCAAAATTGATGATCAACGCAGAGGAGGTTATGTATTATGCATGATTCCACAAATAGTGTATAATCAGGATAATCTCTGTGAACAAGTGTCATATTATTCTGAAATTTCTACATATCTTGCACTCAATTAAAGGTTTTGGTTAGACAACGTTAGCACATGCATGCATTTCTCTTATATAGGAATGTCACTTCTTTTTTAATAATATGTTTGAATGATTCACGTTCCCAGAAGTCCGCCCTCTCAACTCTTCTTTGATTTTCTGCAATTTGTCCACAATTACAACTTTGCTACAATAAGAGGACATCTTGTATTTTCTTCTACAGGATAGACCAGATGACCCCTCTAAGGAACAAAGTAGGATCTTACACCTCTCCTTGATCCATCACAACCACCATGAATCACCTTCTTTCCTTCCCCTTCATCAAACTTGCTCTCAACACTTTTCTGTAGCACTTATAGGACAATACTATAGCACTATGAAAAAACCTCCAAATGCATTTTTGTTTTCCCCACAACACTCCTGAACACCCCTAGGTACTCCATAACGATTATAAGACCATAAATATGAATAAAATGTATTCATATACCTAGTCTAAAATTTTCTTTGGTTAATAAAGTAAACAATCATTCCGAGGAATCCTGTAGCAAAGTAGTAACAGTTTTATGCTAATTTTCAACACATGTTAATGAGGATAATTTGATTTGATTAAAATTGTATTGACTCATAAAATGAATCTACTTAATAACAAAAATTACCCCATAGAATTTTCACTTGATCAAGTTAGGCATTTGGCATTAACTAGCTCATTGATTTGGGAATTTCTAGTTTCTAGAGTATTACTTTTTTGTTAATTTTTAGCACATATTAGAAAGGGTATTTTTGTGTGATTCCACTTGGGTTACAGTCATAGGACATCCTACTTAATGTTGGAATTTTAGTGTTGGCATTGATGTCAATAAGCTCTTGGTGTTGCTGGCCATATGCATGAGTGACGAGTGTTTGGTGATGGATGATTGGTTGTTGGTCTTGTTAGTTGGCATTGATGTCAACATCCTTATGAGTAGAACTAGTGGCTATTGAGGAGATGCATTCCATACATGATATGTTGATTGGATATGTTGTTGTTGTAGGTGATTGGAGTGTCACTCTTGGTGCTACATATTTCTCTACATGTCTTAGAGACATTTCATATGTTGCTTCATGTGTTCAGTTGTGGTTGTTGTTGTTGGAGGTGCTTCCATCAGTGTTGGAGGAAGTTGGATGTGACATTGTTGCCGTAGGTGTTGAGGATGTTTCTACTATAAGTGTCAAATGTGCTACTACAGATGTTGGAGTTGTCAGATTTGCTGAGGTTGCTACTTGAGGAGCTCAACATGTTGGTCTTGGTCTTAACGTTGGCAGAATAGGTTTAACTTGTCATAGACTTATAAATTTCCTATTCATCAGTTGGAAACCTATCTCGATGGCTTGGAGTAGTTAACAATGGAATATGAAGATGATGGAATAGGTGGCAGAGGTTCAAGGCTGAAGTAGTCATGTTTCTACTGAGTCTAGGACTTGTATGCATGAACAGAGGCATGTGGGAGTGAATGGAAGCCCCAGTCGCATGTAGGGAAAGCTCAAGGGAGCGTCTAATGCCCCAGTAGCATGAAGAGATGTTTCGTGGGAGTAGCCATGGATTTTTCAAGTTTAGCTCTACATTCCTTGTGTTGTTGAGAAAATGTTTAGCTTGTGACGACTTCCTTAATAAGAACTTTTCATTTTATCGTCAGAAAAGTTTGTGGGACCTCCATAAGTTGATCAAAGTTGAAAAGATCAAAAAGGATAATGGAGTTAGTGGTTGACTAGGTCAGTGAGATGAATCGGGATCAAATCAAGCATGTGAGCATGATTACTGAGCTCAGTAGTTCTGAGTAGTTATTGAGTTGAGAACTTGAGTTCATCTTTATATTAGAGGTAGCTCATTATGAGTATGGTTGATTGTCTAGTTGAGTTGCGGAGTGAGTGAGTGCTTGGAGAAGAGACTGCAAGCTACATGTGTTGTATTATGCAAAAATTCTGAATTAGTTTGCAGTTGTAGCAGCAGTGAGCTGATAAATGATTCAACCATGATATTGGTGCAATGATTGAAATGTGATGTGTTGCTTGAAAAAGTGAGTTGAGGAAAATTGTTTTGCAGTTGTTGTGGAATTTTTTATGTAGCTTGAGCTACAAATATCATTTGATAGAGATTTGATGCTATGTTGATGCAGTGCTCATGTTGAGCAAGTTTTAGGAGTCCAATTTCAAAATAGATGAAAGGATGCTCACATGAAGGTAGTGAAGTCAGGGAGGCTTTGAGTAGATAGTGACGTGGTGGATTCAGTAGAGGGAATATTTTTATCTATCCAATAGGATTTGGATAGTCCAAAAGTAGTTGGGCGAGGATTGTCGATCGTCATTGCCTTCAGCGGATGGTAGTCTATAGATCCAAGAGAGAAACAAGTTCATGTTTGAAAGGACCAAAATATTGTGAAAGAAATCAAGTCTTCAAGGCTCATGGGAGTGAGCTAATCCATGTATAATTTTCTTAACAAATTAAAAAAGATAATTAAGCAGCGCAGTAGGAGCAAGGTGGTGTTTTTCCCACGATGGTTTTCCACAATAAACACTTGTGTTCCTATGTTTATTTATTTTGTGTTTTCATGTTTATCATTGATGCTCCCATCTATGGTTGTGTGTTTCAATTTATGCATGGTAAAAGATTAAGTAATTAGTGAAAAAGTCTTAAAAGTACCACATTGTTGATTCACCCCCGCCCCCTCAGTATTGATCTAGTTTCTAACAATTGGTATCAGAGCAGAGCTCTCAGGTGCAACTTGATCATTGGGGTGTGGATCTTAGATATTTTGGTAGAATTTTTTCAAATTATTATAATGGATCAACAAGGTATTCCAGAACTTAACAAAGGTAATTTTTCAACTTGGAGAGTGAAATAAGATTCATATTCTTTTATCTGTTGATGAAGATATTTTTCTATCAGTTGAGTATGGAATTAAAGATAAATATAATGATTTATCTAGAAAGATTATTTTGAATGCTATTTCAAAATATGATAGAAAGTTTGTGAAAAATTGTGAGACTACCAAAGAAATGTTGGATAAGTTGCAGAATATGTATCTTGGTGGAAAATTGATTTTCTTAGAAATGAAGAAAAATGGAAAAGATTCTACTTTTATTGCAGTAACAAATGAATCCTCCTCACAAGAAGAAGATGAAGGCACTAGTTATAATAGTGAGAGATCGAGCATCAAAGATGATGAGAAATCAAATATAATGACACTAGAAGTGGAGATTCAAAGGTGAAAATATGAAAATAAAGATCAACGGATGCCGCTGCAAATGTTTGATGAAAAGGAGTGTGCATTTAAGGAAGAGATTTCAGATCTAAAGTTTCAGCTGCAAGGAGGAATGAAGGTTGATATTGGAATGAGGAAGCAGTTCAATGAGTTGGAGGATGAATGCCAAAGTGTTAAGGCAGAATTGAAGAGGCTCAAAACTAGTACTCGAGCATCTACAAGAAAATAAAAAATTGTTGGAGCACCTAGTTGCAGAAAAATAGTTGAGATCCATGACCTATGCAAGAAGCAAGAAAAGAAGAGAATGACACCAAAGAAGAAAAATATATTTTGCAAGTGTTATAATTGTGGAGTTTGTGGTCACATAGCATCAATGTGCAGTAATGGAGAGATTAGATCCTCTCATGAAAGGAAGTAGCCAAAGGAGAAGATACATCAAGCATGAATGAAAAGAAGATCTCTTTTCATCAGGTATAATAGTCCTTTTTATGGCTATTTTTTCTCATGTAACATTTTTTGCCATAAGGCTATTGATTGTAGGGAAAATGCAAGGAATAGAAATTGTACTAACAGAAGATATCAACTTATTCCTCATTTCCTTAGTCACATTAGACGTTTTGTATGTGACAATATTAACCCTAAGGCCAAGGATTGCAAATTTCCCATGTGTTTCAGGAGATCCAACCAGAGAGAGGTGAATATGTAAAGCCAACCACATAAGAAGAAGGATCAACAGTTGAAATTTTGGATGAGAAAAGAGCAACAAGGTAATCCCATCAAAAATTGAGGCTTGCATGGTCTCAAGTGGAGCATATGGTTTCATTACGAGTTGCATGTAGATTCTTATTTATGTAGCCATATGGGATAATGTTAAAGGGGAGTATATGAGGTGAAGTGTATTTTTATGTCTGATCTATTTTCTTCCAGTTTATTTATCAGTTGGATCAACTATGTTATTATTGATGGTTTTTGCAGCAACTGCATGTCGTAGTGTTTATGATGTGTTTATTGGTATGGAAGCCATATAGTTATTCTTATGTGAATTTTCTAGGTGTGATGGGGGTTAACACATTCATGGAGAGAATTGTTTCTTCCTAATATATCAACAAAGTGCATTGTGTTCCTATGCAGTGCATATATTTGACATGGATTTGATGTAGGGAAGATTTTGTTGTTATTGTCATATAATAGCAAACACATATGCTTGCATGACATAGATGGTATATTAATGAAGATCATATTTTTAGATGATATTTATGTCATATATTGTCATGCATGTATTGCTGCCATGGAGATTTGATGAGGTGTTAGAGTTGGATCATCTAGAGTATATGTGTCTCATTTCTTATGCTTTCACTTCTAGATGAATCATGATGTTTCTTATGGTGTTTTGGATATTCATGTTGATTCATATGCTACTTCTCATATGTTTTTGGGTGAATGAAATATGAGTAGGTCGATTGTTGTTGCTCGTGATAGTTTTGATGCATTCTTATGGATGAGATATTGTTTACTCATGATGATTTATATTTTTCTACTCATACATGGAGTATACATGATTTTCTACTCACTAATTTGTTGCTTATGCCTCATTGGTAATATTTTTTTCATCTATGATGAGGCTATCCATTTGTTGTTGCTCATGATGTTTAGCATGATGGATGTTGCTGCCCGTCCTTTATACTCATGGAGAGATTTCACATGATATTTTATTACTGCTAATTGATGTGTTTCCCATGTTTTAGTTGATGATGCATTATTACTGATGGTCATTGGCTTACTGATGATGTAGATATACTTGTTGTTGCTTCTTTGACATATTCCTATGTTTCTTCTAGTAGATGATTTTATTGATGCACATTTGGAGTATGTTGTCAACCATTGGTAGATAATATGATCTTGTTGTAGGATCTTCATTGTTGGGATGTTGATGGCCAAGTTGTTGAGTGGCCATGCAATAGCACATGTTTTGGATAGTTCTTCTATGTTGCTACTACATGTTGAGAGAGTATGTTATTGCACATGGAGGCCTTGTGTTGGATGAATAAGACATGTACTCATGTTAATTTATGTTTTGGGGCATGTATTGATAAGAGCACCTTTATGTGTGGATATAAAAACCATGTACTATCATTGTATCATGTTTTGGGTATTTTTCTTATGGAGAAACCTATTGTGTCTATCATGTTTTGTCATTCACTATGTATGGGTCAAATGGAGTACAAGCCATGTTTTATGATGTATATCCTTGTAGCCCAACTTTAATGGGTGCATGATGTAAAATTGGGTCCATAAAGTCATGGTTGGTGATAGGAGGTTTTATAGAGGATTCATATGTCATCCATGTGTATATGTCACAACCATGTATTTTCTCCATGAGGCATTATGTATTGTAATGTATTGTGTATCATGTCCAAATTTAGTTAGAGTCATGGTCATGAGGAGTAGTCTCTTACACTTGGCAAGGAGCCTCATTGCAGCAGACAAAGTGTTGATTGCATCTCCATTACATGATTAGGGGGAGCATGTTCAGTCTTCAGAATTGGCATGGAATTGGTAGTGGTGTTGGTAGACGATTTCTTTATCTTCATGTTAATATTCTGAGATACACTTCTTTGGGTAACATCAACATGATGTTGTGTATGACAGGGGGAGCACTATTCTCTTCCAGTACATTATTGGCATTGTACTTCAATGTTTGTATGGCCATTTTCCATTGATGTCAAATGGGGAGAGATTTTGGATTGATGAGTAAACCACACATGTTGTATTGAGGTTGACATCAATGACAAAAGGGAGTTTGTTGGCATTGTAGTGTTGGCGTTGATGTAAACAAGCTCTTGGTGTTGCGGGCCATATGCATGAGTGATGAGTGTTTGATGATGGATGATTGGTTGTTTGTCTTGTTAGTTGGCATTGATTTCAACATCCTTATGACTAGACCTAGTGGATACTAAGGAGATTTATTCCACTCATGATGTGTTGATTGGATATGTTGCTACTGCTGGTGAATGAAGTGTTGCTCTTAGTATTGCATATGTATCTACATGTCTTAGACACATTGCATATGTTGCTTCATGTGTTCAGTTGTGGTTGTTATTGTTGGAGGTTCTTCCATCAGTGTTGGATGAAGTTGGATGTGATGTTGTATTATAGGTATTGAGGATGTTGTTGCTGCAATTGTTAGATATGCTACTACAGATGTTGGAGGTGTCACAATTGTTGACGTTTCTTCTTGAGACAATCGAGGTGTTGGTCTTTGTTACAAAGTAATTTGTCACCATTTGTCACCGTCCCTGTTACCCCTCTCCTGCACATTGGCGGACGCATTCTGGGACTTGTGAGAAGTGACAAGACTTGAAACCACCTGCATCATTCCCCTCTGAATATGAGCTTCATATGCCCTGAAGACATCTCTTGCAGCTTGCCCTTAAAAATAGCCCTTTTTACATTAGCGCTGGCCCATTTTGTTCTGCCCGCGCCAATGGGGAAAATCCTATAAAAGGGGCGCGCTATTAGCGCTCTGTCCCAGAGTCGCAATCGGGCCAACTTTTTTGGGCAAATTTTTCAACCAATCAACCTCCGAAAGTTCTATCCAACTCATTCATCAACTGAATCTATGTTAAGTGAAGATGGTTTGGCTTCAAATCTCCTTGAATGGGAGGTAGTTTGCCACCATTCCATAGAAGTTTCCAAGTGATGAAGCCAAATCCATTATTGTTGTGATTGATCTTATCCCTTCCTTTTCATCTATAAAAGCTTGTCTCCATGACTTGAGCAAGCTAGTTCTAGTTCTAGTAGTAGTGGTAGTGGTAATTATACTGGTGCTGAAAGGAAGATACCAAGAGATTAGAGTTGCAAGAGCCTTCTTTGTGTCCATAAAGCTTAACCTAAGTGAGGAGATCTTGTCACCAAAGAGAGAGAGGCTTGTCCCTCATCCCTTCAAGCTTTGCAAGACTTGTGTAGCTGAGCACCCAGCCAAAGGAGGACTTGACGTCAGGACGCTGGTTGTATTCTCCTTTGTTGATCATTAATAATAGATGACTATCATTATGGTTCCATTCTCATTGTTGTAATGATTAATTTTGAATTATGTCCTTCCTGACTGATGTATAATTGCATATATTAGATTTCACGCTTGTGTTTGTGTTGTTCTCTTTGTGTGCAGGTTTCCATTCACGGGGATAGTGAAGGACTGTGACCGGCCAAGGCAAAGGAGCGTGGGCGACATCTCTTCTACGAACAAAAGCGTTGGAATCCAAGTAGGTCTTCATCACCTACCTTTTATTTTCAATTAGGGACTTGCGTGATAGAATTGTTTGATTGTTGCTAGACCCGTTCTGGGCTAGTAGGGATCGCCCTCTATCCGTAGAGGGGATTTACCTCTCCAACAATTTGGTGACTCCGCTGGGGAGTTTAGCTTGTTGTTTGATTTGTAAACTTTAGACAGAGTCTGAAGCACATCCAGATAGCCTTCGAAACACTATTTCTTTGCATTAGTGAAGTAGATCAAAGCCGCTTCAGTCAATCTCTGGTTTGGTTTACGGACTGAACAATTTGGAGTTTGTCTTGCCTCTTTGGTTTTCTCTTGTTTGCTTTCTTGGATAGCTTTCTGGATTGAATTTCTTGCTGCCTCTTTCTTCCTGGCCTGCCTAGATACTGTAAACCAAGCTTTTGACAGCTTGTTTTTCTTTTTGACTTGACAAACTTTATTAGCGCAGCTTTTCCTCTGACAGTCGCGCCAGTGGCACATGTTGCTAACTGAAAACCCGCGCCAATCTCCTTATAGCACGAGTTACAGCCTGACAATCACGCCAGGCCTCTTAACCTTTCCAGTTCGCTTGTTTGCCAGCCTTCTAAGCTTGGATTTGTATCTTGCCACATATTTTTCAACTGCTTGAGTGTGTGGGAGTCTTGTTTGACTGGTTTTGAGTCTCTTTTTTGAGAAATTCTTAATTGGATTTCCTTTGATCATTACTTGAAAGTTTGTCTTAGTCTCTTCACAATTTTAATTGCATTTGAGTGTTTTTATTTTTTGATCTTTGGAAATCTCACCCAATTTTCCCGTATTTGCACTTGATTGGTTCTCAGATTACATTAGAATCATCTTGTGTTTGAGAATTCTCTTGCATAGATCACACTTGCATAATTAGAATCTTCATTTGTGCATAGATTACATTTGCACACTTTTCAAGTGAATTGTGCATAGATTACAATTGTATGGACTACCTTTACCCTTTGGGTGTTTGCCTTCTTCTATCAATTTCACATTTCTAGCCCTAGGGCATCTAGTGGCTTTGTGTGTCGAGCCTCCCTTAGGTGTTTTTGGTCTTCTATTGGTCCAATCGACTCTCTAATTGCTCCCTTGCACTTGCTTGGTAGTTGTGAATCATTTTGTTGCGTTATTTGAGTGACTTGCTTTGTCTTCCCTTGAATTCCGCTTCACCTCACTTTGATCCTAGATTACACGGCTCATTGGTGTTTTTGGGACTTTTCTCATTCTTTGGAGGTTTGCTTGGTGATTTAGGGAACTGAATTTGCTTGTATTGAATGGGATTTGTTTGTTGTGATTTCTCAAAATCATTTAGTACATTTTTCCATCATCAAAAAGAAAAATCTCTTTTGATTTGAACTAGTTAATGAGAATTAGAAATTTTCGTTTCGATTAGTGATTAGTGATCTTAAAGAAAAGTTTGTTAATTCACATTACCTGTGTTAGGGAAGTTCTTTGTTGTTTGTGATCGTTTCATTTGCATGAAAGATCTTTAACTCTCTTGTAATTAGCATTCATCGGATGGAATGACATGTTTTGGCATATAGATTGCATTTAGGGATTTTGAGAGATTACATACGGTAGGACCTGAAAACCGAAACGTAACTCAAGATCAACTTTAAAATAAACTGAATAAACTTAAAAACGCATTGGAACATAACACTCACATTGTAGATTTCTAGGCTAGAGACGTGCTCCGGCGTCGTTAAACCTAGTCACTTTCGTTCTCGCATTAAGTTTGGGTGATTCCTCCTTGTGTGATTCAACTGTGGTCTAGTACGGACTTGTGCTCCAACGTACCGTCGCGTATATATGGGGAGACTCCACTAGGTTATCATCCTTGATCGATAGGAAGCCGTGTCTGCCGCCTTACAGCCCGTAACGCACCAAACATAGCATTCGGGAAGATTGACTGCAGTACGGAAAGTCCTTGGTTTTCATATGATTGCCAAGGTGTATAAGCAGTTTTACGGATTGTCTGGTAAACCCTTTGCCTAGTTTCTCCAGAGTAGTCACTTTTGATCCTTTTCAGACTCCTTAAAAGAAAAGGCTCACTTGAGCAGTTTGTCACTTCGGGATCACAAAACATTCGAAGGCAACTAGAGTCATCTTTTGTCCTTTTCTCGACTCTTAAAACATGAAAAGGTCAAGTTCAGTTCCTTTGTCTTAAAATTTATTCGGTCACATTCACATTTGCCTGGTTAGGTCTTGTTCGCGTTAGCTTGAGTAGGTTTCTTTTTCGTTCTTGATGGCAACTTTTTCATGGTTCACCAACCCAAGTTCCCCCCCTGACGGGAATCCTGGTCATTTTCCTCCTCTCGGGAATGTTGGTGCTCCTTACATGGCAACGTTGTCCCTCCCAGGGTTAACTGTTGGGTTGCCTGTTTGGTTGTTCTCAACCTCTTTGGTCCCTGCCATCTCACCTACTAATCAATCAGTCCCTCCACCTGAACAACCTCATGTTGATTCTAAGGTGGAACTCTCCCCTTCTATGCCCACTTCTACGTCCTCATCTTCTACTTCGACTGGTGAGAGTCTCGATTCGAGTAACCAGGTGGCTAAGAAGAAGAAGAAGAAGACGAAGAAGAAGAAGGCTCTCAAAGGAGAGGCTAAAAGCGCAACTACCCCCTCGAGTACACCTGAAGTTGGGCCACCTTCTGCTCCTCCGCGGAAGGT
>APFE031311437.1:2959-42637 GCA_000404065.3 Pinus taeda | reverse complement strand
ATTTATGGAAACAATTCAAAAGCTACATGGAAACCCAAAGATTATGTAAGTGACAGAGATCCCATTTTCACTGGAAATTTTTGGACAAAATTATTTTCTTGTCTTGGTACTCAGTTAGCTCATAGCTCATCTTATCCTCAATCTGATGGGCAAACTGAGATAGTAAACAAATGTTTGGAAGGATATCTTCGTTGCTTTGTATCTGATTAACAAACACAATGGGTCAAATGGTTGCCTCTGGCTGAATGGTGGTATAACACTTCCTTCCATACAGCAACAAAAATGACCCCATTTATGGCACTTTATGGGTATCAGACACCATCCATCACATCATATTTAAGAGAAAATTCTAAGGTTCAAGCAGTGGAACATCACATCGAACATCAACAACAAGTCCTCTAACTCTTAAAGGATAACTTCGTGTTGGCATAGAATAGAATGAAACAACAGGTAGATCAGCATTGCAGTGAAAGAAGTTTTGATGTAGGTGATTGGTTATTCTTAAGGCTACAACCATATAAGCAAATGTCCCTCAAGCAAGCTAAGAAGGATAATAAATTATCACCAAAGTATTATGGTCCGTACAAGGTGTTGCAAAAGATTGGTACTATGGCATACAAATTGGAGCTTCCTGCAGCTTCTCGATTGCACCCAGTTTTTCATGTTTCATGTTTAAAGAAGGTTATAGGCGACAAGCTCCCAGTTCAAACAATATTGCCAGAACTTGACGAGGAAGGAAAAATTATATTGGAACCGGAAGCAGTCACAGAAACAAGATCTCGACAGCTACAAAATCGATCAATTTCTAAGTATCTTATCAAGTGGAAGAACTTATCTGCGGAGGATTCCACATGGGATAATGAGAACTTTATACAGAAGCATCTAGAACTACTCAAGCATTGAGGAAAACACTTTTTTTGAAGGAGAGGGGCATGTTGGGTCCCTATAATACTAGTGATTACCTCATTACTATGGTAGTTGTACCCCTTATTAATATTGTTGTGCCCCTATTGCCCCCATATTCTTATTATTGTGCCCCATAGAATCCCTCTATTGTTATTGTTGTGGCTTTATATTTTTATTGTTAGGGCGGCTGGGTTATATTGTGACTCCTTAGACTCATATATATAGAAAGGAGGTTTTGTAATTTGTATCATCCAAGAATTGTTCATTTATGCAATGTAAAGGAGGTTACCCCCTCGAGGAGGCTGAATTCTAAGGCGTTGATCTATCTTTTGTATCTTTTCTTGAGCTGGTTTCATAACGCAATGAAACCCACTTACTGCCTCCCATAAACGACAAACTGTTTCGTCATTCAATTGATACCAACTGTCACTATCGTTAACCCAACAAAATATTGACTTATGCATAAAAACACAAATGTTCATTCTTTTCCCTTTTTGTTTGAGAAAATGACCTTTGCCTCCGATGCACACACACAGTACGTCCCAGTCCAAAAACTAACTTTCAACTGTCAACCAACATCAGTTTCTAAACTTCAAAACTGCTCCAGTCTACTGTGTGCACCCGCAGTGCCGTCACCATAGCCAATTGTCCCTTCAACCATCTGAAATTAGGTATTTACCTTACTTTCTTCCCAGAAACCTTGTTGTGAACTTAGCTTCCTCTAAAAATTGCTTTAAACCCAAAGTTTTTAGTGCAATTGAGTAACTAGCTTAGCCCCAATACCTCTCGGCACCTCTGTGTCAGAAATTTATTGAAAAGCCCCATTTTCTTCCCTGAACACATAAGAACCAGGGATGGAAACCCCAGTTTCCCTAAACGTTTCTCTAATCACTACTGCTCATAGGGATTTGGAACACCTTCCCTTAGCTGATAAGGATTTCCAAATCAAGGACCTTACTTTCGAAGAAAGCCCCCTGAAGTTACACTGCAAATACTGGGACAATTATCTAAATCATGCCGATAAAATTGGTCTTTGGGAATCAAACCTCCTTAAATACCAATTTACCTCTGTCCATATCTTCCCAGAGATTTTCCACCAATGCCATGCAAATTATAATCCTAATCTAAGAGCTATAATGTCCCGCAACCAGCAAATCCTTTTCACCATTACAACAGAATCTATCAATAACATGTTGCAACTGCAGCCTAGCCAAGACCTCACTCCCCTTGCTATAGCCAATTTGCTTGATAAATCTTCAAGGCTATCCAATTCTAAAATGACCAGGTCAGTCAAATTTCCGTTGAGGAATGATACAGATTAAAGGACCCTCCTCCTTACATGGCATATATTTTTACTGCCATGGGAAAAGACATTGTCATCATGTTTGCATGTATTCTAGGTTTCAACACTAATGAGTATGTGGATGAGATAACCTTTGCCTTCTTAACTATTTTTACCCCTGGTAACCCTCTTTCATGCAAATATGACTATGCTACATACGTTTCTGACAAGATGCATGACCAATTCATGATGCTAGAGAATGAGAGAGTGTTCAAATATTCCACAGTTCTATATCACCTCTTCCTTTACTACCAAACTGACAAATTCCCCTTCTCTATGCATAAGCTTCATACCAAAGGGAACCCTAGGTCAATCATTTTTTGGACCTCTATTTTCCACTACTACTCACCCTCTTCTCCTTATTTATATATAGATTTCATTAATAAATTTTTTCATCCTAGAACTACCATGCTGACAGGAAATTCTCCTCCTAGAATCAGTGATGACATCAAAAGAATCCTTCAGTTGTCAAAGTAGTATAGGATAGGTGATTGGTACTTATACTAGAATCATATTGAGATCACAGTCTATGGGTGTGAAATGCCTCCCTACAAATTGCCCAAGTATGTCCCCATGAGATTATTTTCCCTAGAGTACTACAGACAAATAATCAACTCTGTTCAAATCCAATTCATGAAAGCAGAAAAGAAAGCCCAACTAAGGATCGAAGACCACTTAGGCCCATTTCTGTGCAACAACAAACAAGCTAGGAAAGAAGCATAGGAAATCCTTGAGAGGATGAGATTGAAAAAGAGTTTCATATAGCATTATGATCCTCATGGCTTCATCTATGACAGAAGACAAAAGCACAAGCTATCACATTACATCCATCATAAAATTCCTGAAATAGAACAATATGCCAATTTAAATGAATGGAGGGAAAGGACATTGATAGAAAAAGATGGTGATGAGGTTGAAGTTGAAAATGTGATAAAATATTTGGAGAACAGACTTGACCTAGACTCCTTTGTACATGTACCTGCAGAGCCTCCCCAAAGGCCAACACCAGAACCTAGTGCTCCCACATCAGAACAACCAGAAACAACAGAACAACCAGAGGAATTAGAGCAACCTGAGATCTTCGAAGAATTGGATACACCACAACCACTGCCAGCTCAAAGAAAGATGGGTAATCCTCCAGTGCTATAGACTCCTCTAAATGAGGAAAGAAACTTGAAAAGAGAAAGGGAAGTAGCTACCCCTTCTAGCAGACCCACAAATCAACCCTTTGATAAGTGGCAAAGGTTGAATCCTTATTTGGAGGAAGAGTTCATTGGAGAGACTATAGAGAGCATAAGGAGGGAAGAAACAGACATCTTACAGACTTTCGCAACAGGTGGGACACCCTCTAGTTCACATGGGCATGAACTGGAAAGGCAACCCAGCATAGAAGTATCATCTTTCAGGTCTTCTTCAGAGAAGATCATAGATGTAAAGGGGAAATACAAGGAAATAAAAAAAATAATGAGCAATTGAAGGCTCAAGCCTATGCTCAATATTTAAAAATGGCCCCCACAAACCAGACCATACTAATGTCAGCCTTTGACATTAAAGATGGTAAAATGTAGATGAGTTTCCTAAAGCCCAGAGTGCAGCAGCCAAAATCCTTGGCTGATTATCTTAAAATTGATTTTTAAGTTTTAGCTAAGGAAATCCATCCAATAGACCAGATTGAGCTTCATAAGAACATGGGTGAGATGGTCTACTCAATGATGACCAATAGAGAAATAATGACTCATAGGTTGCAAAATTCATTGAGCAACACTACTGCTAAATTGTAGCTAGAAAATGCCTCATCACAAGCTAAAGATAATAGAAAAAAATCCTTGGAAGAATTAGTAATTGAGTTGGGTCATGACCCAAAGGATGTCAAGACAGTAGAAAGCTTAATCAAGAAGAAAAATGAAGATATAGCTGCACTTAGAAAACAATTGAAATTGCCACCCCTCATACATCATCAAACTACTGAGGTTATTGAGAAAAAGAATGAGGAGGAACTTATGGACTTGGTCCTTAAGTTGAATGAACAATTAAAGGAAACTAAGTAGGAATTATAAAAAGCATTATAGTCAGGGCAAAGTGAATCAACCTCCCAACCTCAAACTGTAGTGCCAATAGTTTCCACAACAGTCCCTTCCACTATGGCAACTGTTTTAGCACCAAACATTCCTTTAGCAACAGCCACACCAATGGAAGCAACAGGTACAACATAGGTAGGTGCATTAACATAGAGCACAAAGGACATAATTAAGTCAATGGAAGACATGAATCTTCATGTAACCGAGCTAAAAAAGGTAAAAGAAAAATTTACTGCCTTGGAGAAAAAGTATGAGCTTTCAAAGATCAATTATGCAAAGGATAAAAGGAAAAATAAAATGGTGGCTGAACAAATCAAGAATTTAGAGAAGGATATGACATTTCAAAAGCCTATAGCAGAGATCAAGAAAATATTGTGGACCAATATCATTTATTCCATCAATGATATTTGGTCTTCCATTCAAATTATTTTTGAATAAATTGATTTGGTTAGGCTTGCTCTTGAGGCAATTTAGAAGACGAGAGAAGAATTGGGTGGAAAGCCTGAAGAGGCAGTCCAGTTATTAATTTTTTTAAACAGTAAAATTAGGCAATAGTTGGGGCAATTGGACCTTGAGGATAGTAGTGCTACTATCCTGGAACTGAAGAAAGTTATGACAAAAAGGAACTTAATGCAAGGCCTGGAGCGAAGATGTCAAAGTATGCAGGAAGACATAGATGAGTTCATGAGAAAGTTTAACATCTTAAAGAGTAAAGGAATCCCAAACCCTTTAGTCATCAATGATAGGATAATGTTTTAGATAGACTACATCGACAAACTACATCGACGAGCTCAAAGTCAAGCTAGTTCATCGTCAGCAAAGGCACTACCCATAGGAAAAGTACTTTACGATGGTTTAGAGAACCTCTTCTTCATTGAACATGAAGTAAAGCACTTATTCATAGTCCTGCCTAATTTCGTGAAATATACTGAGGCTGATGAAATTTACAAAAAGTCTATAAGAATGAAAATACCACAGGAAGATTGGTGGACAAACATGACAGACATTCTTTAAATTACTATGGTAATAGCAAGGTAAATAGAAACATTTACCACAGTAAAGTTTGGTAAAAAATGACGAAAGATGGTGAATAGGTAAAGTGTATCAGAAATAGGTGAAAGAGTATCAGTAGAGGAAAAGTAAGTCAAAGTCCAGCATAGATTTACTCAAGCAACAACAAGAAATAAATCCATATAAAAGCCTCCAGCTCCTTCAACAAAAAGGGGGACAACAACAATCAGTTTACTCTCTGTTTCTATATTTATTGTTTAAAATATATTTTGTACTCCTAGAATAAATATCATATAGTTATGAGATATTTTTTATGTAAATTTTTGTATAAATACTTCTCCATTCGAAGTATTAAGGGTGGATTCTACAACATTTCTATAACTCTATACTATCAAGAAGAGAAATCTTTTGTACTCAAGTCTAGATTTTTGCTGGAAAAGGAATAAAAGTTGAGGACATTACATCAGATTCATGTGCAGTCTAATTGCAAATAAGTATTCTATCCTTGTGATTTATGTGTTTTCTACATGTTTCAATGTTTCATGCATCTTAAAACTAAATGGTAAAATAGTCAAAGTATATCAGAATTAGCTTTATTGCTCTCTGTTATCAACAGTCTAGCATTTATATGTTTTATTCTAAGCTATCTCAGTAAAGGAATTCTTAATTGCTCCTTTATCCCTGTATTTTTCTCTAATAAGTCCTTGGTATAGGATTCCTAATGGCCTTATGATGGTTGACCTATCTTCCTTTCTTCTTTCTAATCCTTAATTGAGGATTCTTTATTGCCCTCTTGTTTTGAGAAGAAATATCAGTCATTCAAGCCCCAAAATTTGTTTTTACTCTATTATCCTACCTGTTGAACTCATACCTCAAAAATTTGACTTAATCCAGTGAATTATCCTTGATTGACTCCATAGCCCAATGGCCTAAAGCCTAGTTTGCCCATTTGTTTCAGAATTCCACCACTCTCAAACAAAACAACCCTGAATATTTATAACTGGCCTAAAATCTTTTCAAATATAGCTAAATCATAAAGAGAGAGCCCTCTTTGAGTACAGATTGGCTAGATTCCTTTCTTAAATGATTGGTTTGTGGTTACCTCGGACCCCTTTCCTTCTTCCCTTAACTTTTATGGAAAATCTGAGTGATAGCATAGTGGTGACTCCATTGGGTAATGAACAATTCCTCATTCGAAATAAACCTTTAAGAAACCAATTTTTTTTATTTATAGCATCTTAAAGGATTTTAGAAGTTATTTTGGAAAGTTTATATAAGAAAATTCATAAAAATTTAAAATCTAGCTTCAGAAAGGACTCGTTACACTAGGGCTAATCTTGATCCCAACCCACCCCCTATGTTCAAAAATCCTAATCTGATTCCAAGAATCATTAAAATACAAGAAAGTTCTATTAGCCCTCAACCATTGTACTGATCCCGTTCATGTCCTGTTGAGTGGAGTTTCTTGTAAGACCTCCCTTTTGATGAACATTTTGAACTCTCTCTGTTTAGAACCTCATCTGATAGTGAACTCTGGGACCTAGTCCAAGATCCAGAATTCCTTAGAGAGTTAGAAACACAATGAGCCAATTTTTAATCGATCAGTATTTGCAAAACTCTTCTCAGTCATCCCTTACCACTGAAAGCATACCGGAATTTTCTTAAACCAGTTCACTTTCCGCTAGTTCATCATTATTCTCTCATTTTTCTGAAACCTATTCCACTTCTCCATTCATCCCCTCACTTCCCCTTCAATCAATCATCACCCAACACCCTACCAATACCTCCAGTTCTTCTTCCACAACCCAGACACCTTCTGGTACCCCAACTCCCATTCATACTACTACCCAACCTAGAGTCATGGCCAATAGATATGATCCCCTGGTGCTACTTTCTAACCTAGGTGCAATGCCTCAAGACTATTAGAGTAAGATTACCACCTTTGATGGAAATGGAACCTACATTGCTCAGCAGCACACTAAGAAGATGACAAATTACTTTGAAATATATGAGATATACACTACTAATGTTCAAATGAGAATTTTTGTTCAAAGTTTGTCTAGAGAAGTTAGAACCCGGTTTAGAGCTTTAACACCCAATGGTATATATAGCCTAAGAACTCTCTACCAACAATTATTGAACAGGTGGGAAAAAAGGAAAGACCCCCTTCAGATTTTATCTGAATATGAAAACCTTAGAAGGGGACCTCATAAAATAGTCTAGGACTATTGCACTAGGTTCAATAATTCTTATAGTGCCATTCCACTTGACCTTAGACCCGCACCTGGTTTAGCCCTGATCAAATTTCCTAATGGATTTGATTCAAATATGGCTTTCCAGTTACAATAGAGAAACCCCCCTCCCCCCCACTTTGAAAGAAATGCAAAGTGTAGCCATGAGTGTTGAGACACTTAGATAAATTTAATTTGTCTAGAGGGGGAGGAAGATGTATTTATAACTCAGGATGACTAAGAATCCCATGTGCTGCAACAATTTAAAACCCAAACATGAGAGTCATTTGATTTTAGATAGGGATATGACTCTGCTATTTTCTATTTTTTTTGTAAATTAAACTATTTCTATTGAGTAAAATATAATACAGTCATGAGAAACAGGAAACCGACAGACCGGAAATGATAAAGCTATCAACCTCGATCCCCGTGAGGAGTGAACCAATCATGGATTTACAGCAAATATCTTGAGAGCCAAACTAAATTTTACCCTACAGGAGTAGTAACCTCAGCACGATGTTTTTTCCCTTTCTTTTTATTGACTTTTGTCCAGCCATCCTATGGAGAATGAGCTAGAAAAAATTGTAGACTGGAATTCTCCATCAGGGGGATCTCCTTTTCTGATTCAGAAGAGGAGGTCTCATGGATACATTTCTGGGAGATTGCTGTGATATTATTGTGCACAGGAGTATCTGTGGGCGGATCCGTCATTTGAGGCACTTGAGCTTGTTGTGAGTCACTCTCCTCATCTTCCGAGCTTGAGGAGTCAGAGCTTACTGCTGGCGGCGGCGAACAAGGGGACCAACGCTTGGGCTTGGTTTTTGCAAAGTTGCCCTTTTTCGATTTTGCAGGCAGCGAAGGGCAGGAATTCTGCAAGTGCCCTGTTAGGTGAGAGTGGCGGTAGCGGAAGGCAGTGTTTTGGTAATCCAAACTCTGGGTCCATACAAAGTCATTTATCTTGAGATTGATTTGCTCTGGCAGTCCCTTGCTTAGATCAAGTTATACACATATTCTGGCATATGTGTAGAGGCCTTGTTGTTCCCGCTTGTAATCTCCCATTAAAAAACTGCCCAACGTGTTGCCTATTCTTCTATACACAATTGTATCCCACAAGTGAGGTGGGAGGTTTGGAAGTCTGATCCATACAGGGGCTTTTGTGATAACTGCAGAAGCTGGGTCAAAATCTAAGAACTATGGAGTTAAGAAGAGTCCTGTTGAACCCATGAACCAAGGACCTTCTTCTAAGGCCTTTCCATAGTGCTTAGGACTGTCGAACATAACTATAAAATATCCTTTTGAGCAGAAGCAGACCTTGCACCGGTGAGTCCAGTTGATATGGATCCAGTCATAAAGGTCCTTGGAGCGGGGCCAAAGCCCATTAAATATGCAAATGATGGCCCTTTCAGCATATTTTTGAATGTCAGCTTCAACGTCAGGGTGGGAGATCTCAACAAATGGGACCTCTTCTAACCTGTCAACTAGAAAAGGCTTGGGATTGGGAGATTCAGGGGAGATGGGTATCTTAGAGTTAACTGCAGCTTTGGGTATCCTCGAGTTAGCTGCAGCTTTGTAGGAGAAGCGAGGAGCAGAAGAAGATTGACCTGTAGCACCTCCTCTCAAATGAAGGGGAAATACTAAGGAGCTGTTTTTTTTTATGCTGTAAGAAGAGAGAGGAAGAAGATCATTGAGTTGTTTACCTTGAAATATAAGTCTCTGAAAGCCAGAGGGGATTCCGAACCGGCGCTCCAGATTTACTTGGAGATTCTGCACCAAATCTGAGGGGAATACCCATTGCAGAGTGGTCTTGTCTGAGATCTGCATGATTTGTACTTGAAAGGGGGCAAAGGAATTTTCAGAAGCTTTCTGAGGCAACACCGGGCCCAAGGCTTTTGGGTTTTCTATCTCTTGACGCCCTTGAGGCAGAAGGGGAGGATAAAGCCTCTGCCAAAGGTTGCCTTCGCTCCAGCCTATATCTGCTGCACAGGATAGGGCTTCAGATCTGTAGAGTTGCTGCTGATCAGTTGCGATGGATCCACCAGTAGCGTTGCCCCTTTTGAGATCACTGTCTTGGCCCATGATCCCTAGGATTCCACAGCAGGACAACGGACCCTTGGAGAGTGGCGGTTTGCCTGAGTGGCCAAGGCTATTCCCGTCAGCATACAACGCGCCGGGGTTCCCATCCTTGAACGGCTTCACATCCGTACAGGGCTCTCTCCCGAATTCTTTTTCATCCTCAGTGATTTTCCCTTGGAAGCCTATACGAACGGCAAAGGAAGGTCGGCATGGGGGCAGGAGTTTGACTGGCCGCAGATCCTTCTTGCAAAGTCGATCAGTCGTCCCCTGTTTGGCAAATCCTGTTGTTGCGGTAAGGACAACAGCAAGAGAGAGTGAAAGATCTGAAGATAGTTTTGCAGCTTTGTTCCCTTTCGGCGCTGAGCATTTGTGGCTCAGAAATCTGGATTCTTGGCCGGCGACGGCAACATCCCTGCACTCTAAAACCATGTTGAAGGTTCCCATAACTGTATCATTTGTAGTTCTGATCAAAGGGCCAAATGATTAAGGCACCGCGTCTTCCAGATCTGCATCTTCCGACTTGGAGGCAGCATAGGCATTCCAATCTGCCAGCAGGGAAGGCGATTTTTGCTGGTCAGTGCTACTGGTTCCTCCCATAAACCACGCCTACGCCATCCGCTACATTTTTTCTTCTCGGCTCTCTCTAACCCTAGCTCCGTGGCTCTTTCGTTGATACATGAAAGTTGGTGGCAAAGGCTCCAAATATAAGATGTTTAAAAGGTAGTGGGCTTGGCCCGGTTTAGACTAACTACTCACACGACAAGCTACGACCTTGCTCGGGATCGAACACAAGACCGGTCCGTCATGACGAGGCCGAATTTACCACTAAGCCGCCTCCACGACCTTTATGACTCTTCTATTTTTGAAGTACATAAGAAGTATAATTTAAGAAGCAGAAGAATCACCGGTAACCCTGAAACAAACCAAAAAACAACTCCTAATCAACCTAAAAAGGGAAAAATAGTCCAGTGCCAAAAACACTTCATATCCTTTCAATAACTAATCAAAACCATTCCAACCCCACCATAGAAGATGTGTTTGATAATCAGGCCAGCAATGAAAAACTTTCCACTTCACTTTCCCCCAAGGGAACAGTGGAAGAATCTCCAGAAATAGTGTTAGAAAAATCAGCAAGGAATATCTCAAATTCTGATAAAGAAGAAAATGTAGAAAACACTGCTCCCAAAAATCCAAAAGTTCAAATAGACAAAACAACTCTACCCTTCAAGCTTGGAGCGGAAGTAGCCAAGCTTAAAATTTTAATTCCCTTGACAAAACTAGCAAAACATGATGCTTACAGAACTCAAATAAATAAATCATTAAATATCATTGAAAATGAAGACGCTATAAATATGTTTGATGACCAACCCAAATTAATTTTTGTCCCTGAAGTAAATGGAAAACCCATGGAAGGAGGGATTCCCCCCTTCTATGTCAGTCTGAATATTGATGATAAGATTTTTCATAATGCCATGTTTGACTCTAGTGCCTCCCACAACCTCATGCCCAAATCTGTTATGGAGAAACTCAACCTAGACATCACTAGACCCTATAGGGATTTGTTTTCCTTTGATTCTAGTCAAGTGAGGTGTTTAGGGCTCATAAAGGATTTATGTGTCTCTTTGGTTCAATAGCAACAATACTTATGGACATAGTGGTAGCAGACATCTCACCCAAGTATGGCATGTTGTTGTATAGATCCTGGGATACCAAACTTCAAGGGTCTCTATAATTAGACATGTCATATGCTACCATATCTATTTTTGGGAAACTAAAAAAGCTATATAGAGAAACTTTAATGAAGTATGTAGTGAGTAGTCAAGAAAGGCCTAAAAAATTTCCCATTTATTCAGTGCATTCTGATATGGATTCCTTTATTCTCTATAATGCTAAAATAAATCCAAAAATTGATAATCCTAAAGTTTTAGCAATAGAACCAAAAGAAATTGAAAATTTCAATGTTTTAGCAATTGAACCAAAAGAAACTGAAAAAGAAAAGAGGTCAACTGTTCAAATTCAAGAGATATCAGATGACAAAGAAAAATCAGATGATGAAGAAAATTCAAAAACCTTACCTAAGAAAGACTACACCACCCTAGATGAAAATTATGAACATGAAATCTTATGGCATTTAATTTGATGGTTCAGTAAACAAACTAGGTGAAGGAGTAGGTGTATGGGTCTATAACATAGAGAATGATCATGCAAAAGGGCATGCCTATAGGTTGAATTTTAAATGTACAAACAATATGGTAGAATATGAAGCACTCCTGCTATGCCTCAAGTTAGTTAAAAGATTAGGAGCCATAAGAGTATCAATCATGGGAGGTTCTGAATTGATAGTTATACAAATAAAGGGAATTTACATAACGAGAGTTCCTAGATTGGGACATCACAGAGGGATAGTCATAGAAATCCTTAAGCCTTTTTTAGAAACAAAGCTTGCAACTATTCCTAGAAAACATAATATGCAAGCTCATAGCCTGGCTATGTTTGCCAGTACCTGCAAATTGCCTTTCTAGCCCAATCACTAGTACACTGCTGAGATTAGGCACAGACCATCCATCCCTAATAATCTTAAGAACTGGCAGGTCTTTGATAACGATAAGCAGATTAATAATTTTCTAACTTTAAATGAGGAATTTTCTAACCTTAATATATATGTTGATAGGATTACTAGTTTAATCAAACAAATGAGCTAGATATTAACAATTCGGAAGATAATTCAACAAACATGCTTCACCCTACTAAATTCTCACAAGCAGAAATCAAAGGCCTAAAACAAGTGGACCTAGATGAGATAATTTAAGAAGAAACAGAGGTTATAAATCTGAAGGATAATCATTTACCCAAAGTATTGACTCTTTTGGAGGATTTGTTTGAGTCTAATGACATTCCAAAAAATCCTAAAATGGAGCCTTTAAAAGTAGACATTGAAGAGTATAGCATAGCAACACAGGATAATCCCAAAATGATCAAATTATCAAAATCTTTACCTATTGATCAGAAGCTAAAGTATGTTGAACTTATTAGGGAATTCAAGAATGTCTTTGCATGGTGTTACGAAGATTTGAATTCCTATGACACCTCTATCATTCAGCACACTATCCCTTTGAAAGAATATCAAAATTCCTTTAAGCAAAAGCTGAGAAGAATTAACCCTATGTTGTTACCATCAATTGAGAAAGAAATCAAATGCATGTATGAAGCAGGAATTATTGCCCCTATTAGATTTTTGGGACGGGTATCTAACCTAGTACTTACTAGGAAGAAAACAGGAGAAATAAGATTATGTGTTGACCTGAGAGATTTGAACAAAGTCTCGCTTAAAGATAACTATCCTTTACCCAAAATGGACCATATAATGCAAAGGGTAGGGGGTTCTTCTAGAATTTCACATTTAGATGGGTTTTCAGGTTATAACCAAATCTTATTTCATCCTGATGATGAAGAGAAAACTGCAGTCACTACACCATGGGGTACCTTCATGTACATTAAAATGCCTTTTGGACTAAGAAATGCAGGAGAAACTTTTCAAAAAGCAATGTACATTGCCTTTGCAAAAGAGATTCATGATTTTCTTGTTATATATCTTGATGATCTCACTATTTTTTCCAAAATCAGATCAACAACACTTGGAGCATCTCAAGCAAGTTTTTCTAAAATGCGGAAAATATGGTATTTCCTTAAATCCAAAGAATTATTTGTTTGGTTTAAAACAAGGAAAGTTGTTAGGTCACATCATTTCTAAAGATGGAATCCAAATTGACCCCTCCAGGATTGAAGCTATTTTGCAAATATCTCACCCAAGGAATATTAAAGAACTTCAAGCATTTTTAGGAAAGATAATTTTTTTAAGGAGATTCATCTCTAACTTAGCTGAATTAAGTAGATTATTGAATAACATGTTGAAAAAAGATTCAACCATTAAATGAACAATTGAGGCTAAACAATCATTTGAAGAAATTAAACTAGCCTTAACTTAAACACCAGTCCTCGCAAGTCCAAAATTTGACAGACACTTCATTACTTTTTCATTTGCATCAGAACACACCATAGTTGTAGTTTTACTACAAAAGGATGATCAAGGATGTGAAAAAACAATAGCCTTTTCAGTAAGGCTCTTAGGGATGCCTGACTAAAATATAAAATAATGGAGAAACAAGCTTTTGATTTGGTAAAAGCTATTAAGGATTTCAGGGTCTATATTTTGTATTCTCATGTAATAGCTTATGTTCCTAATGTTGTAGTCAAAGATATCTTGACACAGGATGGAGTTGATGGCAAGAGGGGTAAATGGATAACTACTATTTTATAATATGATATAGAGATAAAACCTACTAAGTTAATTAAAGGTCAGTGGTTGGCCAAACTCATGGCAGAAACAAATTGCCAAGCCCTAGACATAAATTTGATTGCAGAACTAGATGATGAATAGGAGATGGCGACTCCACAAATCAGCCAGCCTTTTCTAGATTCCCCCTAGTATGCTAATATTATATATGTTTTATAAAACCTGTAGGCTCCTCTAGGGTTATCCAGAACTAAGAGTAGGTTTTTGAAAATGAAAGGATCAAAATTTTTCATTATGGATAATACTTTATTTTGGAAAAATCATGAAGGAATTTTGTTAAACTGTTTATTAAAAGAAGAATATGACAAAATACTCCAAGATTTTCATGTAGGGGATTGTGGTGGACACCTCTATTGGAAGTCAACTGCTGACAAAATTCTAAGAGATGGATTTTATTGGCCAAACTTGTTTGCAGATGTGAAGAAATTTGTAACTTCCTGCCATAAATGCCAAATCTTTGAAGGCAAAAGAAAATTGTTACCTTTACCATTGAAACCTATTTCCACTGAGAAAACTTTTCAACAATGGGGTCTTGACTTCATTCGTGAAATTCATCCACCCTCTTGTGGTCAACATAAATGGATACTCACTACAACTAATTACTTTACTAAATGAATAGAAGCCATTCCTTCTAGAGAAGCCACAGACACTGTTATCATAGGATTTCTAGAAGCCAGTATTCTGTCCAGGTTTGGTTGTCCCAATAAGAATATCACTGACAATGCTGCAGCCTTCAAGTCAAAAGAAAATTATCAATTTTTGTCATAAGTATCATATCACACTAGGTCATTCCACAACCTACTACCCTCAAGGGAATGGACTTGCAGAATCTTCCAACAAAAGTCTAATTAATATTATCAAAAAACTATTGGAAGAAAATAAGAAAAATTGGAACAAAAAATTGACCAATGCTTTGTGGGCATACAGGCTTACAACTAAAAAATCCATTAGAACGAGTCCTTATGAACTAGTATATGGCATGGAGGCAGTTTTTCCTTAATCTTTAGGGGCTACTATCATGAAACTACTTCAAGAATCTCAAGTGGAACCAAATGATATATAGAGAAGAATAAACCAGACCATCCATTTACAACAAACCAGGGAGGAAGTATACCAAAGATCCCAAGTACTACAAGAAAAACTCAAGAAGGTTTTTGACAAAAGGACCAAAGAAGAAGACTTCTATCAGGGAGACAAAGTGTTAAGGTGGGATTCCAGAAGAGAGGACAAAGGAAAGCATGGGAAGTTTGACTTCCTGTGGAAAGGAACATATATAATATATTCCTTCAGAGGAAATAATGCATATTTTTTTAAAGAATTAGATGGTGCAGAAGTTGAAGGAGGACCAATAAATGGTCAAATGTTGAAGCATTACTTTGATCCTAGTTACTAAACTTACGACATTTCTAACGGTACATATTATATCCCTTATCATGTTGAATGTTGATTGGATGGTAAAATTATGAAGTTGAAGCCCGAAGATAAGGCCCTAAGCTTTAGAAGTATTACTGTCATACATACAAATAAGGCATCAGGCAAGAGGAGGATTGCAGAGCATAATCAAAGTTTTTTCAAAAGGCCACTGATCTACAGTTCTTGACTTTCCACCAGGAAAAGACATCCCCAAGTTGAGCCACTGTTATGTTCATATACCAATAGGTGTCATATATCGTGATTGACTTGGTTTAACTCTAAAATATGTTAATATCTATGCTTGTTGGAAATATATTCCATATTTATGAAAAACAAAAAATTGAAAAAAGTAAAGAGGGTATGTCCTAGAAAAAGAATAAAAGGGAAAAAATAATAATGAAAAGGTCAAAAAAATGAAATAAAATGAACCCCAAGAAAAGAAAAGACCATGAAAGTGTGCAAGTCCAAATGCCACTACTATTTTTCTTGTTGTAATAAAAGTTGTGTGCAGCTTGTCACCCATGCCATAATCCATAGTAGCCAAATAGTTTAAACTTGGTTATTCCATGATTTCAATTTCATGTTTATAGAGATAGAGAATAAAATCTGACCAAACTGTTTAATCTTGGCAGATAAGTAGATAGGTAGAGTGAATAAAAGGAGCTCAACAGTTTAATCTGAGCCCTTGGATGTAATAAGGCTAGACTTAGATAGATATCTATATGTAAAAGAAAAGAAAGTGTGATAAGGGTTTCCCAGTTTAAGTGCACCCTAATAATGAAGTGAAAATGCTAGGTTAAGTAGGTAGGGTAAGAAGATGATTTGTTGCAGAACAAAGATGTGATGAATGGTTAAGTTTAATTCTTTAATCTTTCTTTCTTTCATCACTTACACAAAGCATGGAGCACTGTAAAGATAGCATATCAATAATTCAAAGTCAAATTAATTAACTTCCTCATTCATTTTCACCTAATTTTTACTAATTTCCCCTAAGTAATAAAGGCACCTAGAACAAATTAGAGGGGCTTGGAGAATTTCTTTGACTTTTGGAGGGACCAGACCCTCGGCCCAATAATTTTAAATGCCTAAAGTATTTAAGCCCCATTCATCAATATTTCCCCTTCATAAATTCATCCATCCCCTTTATAATGCTTTTCCTAAGTAAAATCCCTATTTTACTTAGGAAAATTAATACACTCTACATATAAAATAAAACCCTCATATTCATTTAGCCTAATTCATAGATGTTATATGATGAAAATTCTTTTGGAAACATTTAACTTGGCACATTTCATATCCTACAAAGTCATATTAACTTGTAACTCTTATTATCTATTTAACTCCCAAAACAAACTACCCTTTCCCGTATTACTATTAAAAATCCCAAAATATGTATCCTGCCCCATTGGTTTGCAAATAACCATAATATATTTTGATAAATGGGATTAATTAATCGAACCACGATTAATTAGAACCCAAACCCCCTACCATCCTAATAAAGGATTAATTAATCATATGGATTAGTTAATAACTTGTCACCCAATCACAACACCCTCGATATGATTAAAGCATTTAATTATGGTCGGGCCCCTCCATTTAACTCCCCGCCACTTTCCAACACCATCTATTGTCCGATCAGATATCGAGATCCAACAGCTATCACTCATATCTCACGGGCCCTTTGGTCGAGCATTAAGCACGCGATATGGGTAGTTTTCCAAAACTCGCCGATGCAACGTGTCAATCGATGAATGGAATCGCACGATCCTCCTCCAAAACCACTCGCCTCCCATAAGCGGTGTGATGAAACCCGCTTACTGCCTCCCATAAACGAAAAATTGTCCTGTCATTCAATTGATACCAAATATCACTGTCGTTAACACACAAAAATATTGACTTATGCATAAAAACAAAAATGTTCATTGTTTTCCCTTTATGTTTGAGAAAACGACCTCTGCCTCCCATGCATGCACAAAGTATGTCCCACTCCAAAAACTAACTTTCAACCATCAACTGCCATTAGTTGTTGAACTTCAAAACTGCTCAAGTCTACAGTGCACACCCGCAGAGCCGTCACCATAGCCAATTGTCCCTTCGACCATCTGAAATCACATATTTACCTTACTTTCTTCCTAGAAACCTTGTTGTGAACTGAACTTCCTCTAAAAATTTCTTTATACCCAAAGTTTTCAGTGCAATTGAGTCACTAGCTTAGTCCTAATACCTCTCGGCACCTCTGTGTCAGCAGTTTATTGAAAAACCCCATTTTATTCCCTAAACACACAAGACCTAGGGATGGAAACCCCAGTTGCCCTAAACGTTGCTCCAATCACTACTCCTCATAGGGATTTGGACCACCTTCCCTTAGATGATAAGGATTTCCAAATCAAGGACCTTACTTTTGAAGAAAGCCCCTGAAGCTACACTTCAAATACTGGGACATTTATCTAAATCATACCAATAAAATTGGTCTTTGGGAATTAAACCTCCCTAAATACCAATTTCCCTATGTCCATATCTTCCCAAACATTGTCCACCAATGCCACACAAATTATAATCCTAATCTAGGAGTTGTGATGTCCCCCAACCAGCAAATCCATTTCACTATTACAGCAGAATCTATCAACAGCATGTTGCAACTATAGCCTGGCCATGACCTCACTCCCCTTGCTAGAGCAAATTTGCTTGATAAATCTTCAAGGCTGTCTAGTTCTGAAATTGACCAGGTCAATCAAAGTTTCGTTGAGGAATGATACAAATCAAAATACCCTCCTCCTTACATGTCATATATCTTTACTGCTCTGGGCAAAGACATTGTCACCATGTTTGCTTGTATTCTAGGTTTCAACACTAATGAGTATGTCAATGAGATGACCCTTTCCTTCTTCACTAGTTTTACCCTTGGCCAACCTCCTACATGCAAATATGACTATGTTGCATTCATTGCTGACAAGATGCATGACCAATTCATGAGGCTAGAGAATGAGAGAGTGTTCAAATATTCCACAGTTTTGTATCACCTCTTCCTTTACTACCAAACTGACAAATTCCCCTTCTCTCTGCATAAGCTTCATACCAAAGGGAACCCTAGGTCAGTCATTTTGTGGACCTCTATTTTTCAGTACTACTCACCCTCTTCTCCTTATTCATATATAGATTTGATTGAAAAAAATTTTCATCCTATAACTACCATGCTGATAGGAAATTCTCCTCCAAAAATCAGTGATGACATCAAAAGAATCCTTCAATTGTCAAGGCAGTATGGCATAGGTGACTGGTACTTATACCAGAATCATACTGAGATCAGAGTCTATGGGTGTGAATTTCCTCCCTAAAAATTGCCCAAGTATGTCCCCATGAATTATTTTCCCTGGATTACTACAGACAAATAATCAACTCTGATCAAATCCACTTCATGAAAGCAAAAAAGAAAGCCTAGCTAAGGATCAAAGACCACTTAGGCCCATTTGTGTGCAAAAACAGACAAGTTGGGAAAGAAGCAGAGGAATTCTTGAGAGGATGAGATTGAAAAAGAGTTTCATATGGCCTTATGATCGTCATGGCTTCATTTGTGATAGAAGACAAAAGCACAAACTATCCCCTTACATCCATCACAGAATTCCTGAAATAGAACAATATGCCAATTTAAATGGATGAAGGGAAGGGACATTGATAGAACAAGATGGTGATGAGGTTGAATTTAAAAATGTGATGAAATATTTGGAGAAAATACTTGACCTGGACTCCTTTGTACAGGTACTTGCAGAGCCTCCCCAAATGCCAACACTAGAACCTACTACTCCCACATCAGAACAACCAGAAATAGTAGAACAGCCAGAGGAATCAGAGCAACCTAAGATCTTGGAAGAATTGGCTCCACCACAACCACTGCTAGCTCAAACAAACATGGGTAATCCTCCAGTGCTACAGACTCTTCTAAATGAGGAAAGAAACTTGAAAAGAGAAAGGGAAGCAGCTACCCCTTCTCGCATACCCACAGATCAACCCTTTGCTAAGAGGCAAAGGTTGAAACCTTATTCGGAGGAATAATTCATTGGAGAGACTACAAAGATCATAAGGAGGGAAGAAAGAGATAGCTTACAAACTGTCGCAATAGGTGGGACGCCATCTAGTTCACACAGGCAGGAACTAGAAAGGAAAACCAGCACAAAAGTATCATCCTTCAGGTCATCTTCAGAGAAGATCATATATGTAAAGGAGAAATACAAGGAAATAAAAACAAAGAATGAGAAACTGAAGGCTTAAGCCTATGCTCAATATTTAAAAATGGCCCCAACAAACCAGACCAGACTGATGTCAGCCTTTGACATCAAAGAGGGTAAAATGCAAATGAGTTTCCTAAAGCCCACAGTGCAGCAACCAAAATCCTTGGTTGATTATCTTAAAACTGATTTTGAAGTTTTAGCTAACGATATCCACCCAATAGACTAGATTGAGCTTCATAAGCAAATGGGTGAGATGGTCTACTCAATAATGACCAGAAAAGCAATGATGGCTCATAGGTTGCAAAATTCATTGAGCAACACTATAGCTCAATTGCAGCTGGAAAAAGCCTCATCACAAGCTAAAGATAATAGAATAAAATCCTTGGAATAATTAGTAATTGAGTTGGGTCATGACCCAAAGGATGTCAAGGCAGCAGAAATCTTAATCAAGAAGAAAAATGAAGATATAGATGCACTTAGAAAACAACTGAAATTGTCACCCCTCATACATCCTCAAACTCCTGAGGTTATTGAGAGGAAGAATGAGGAGGAACTCATGGACTTGGTCCTTAAGTTGAATGAACAATTAAGGGAAACTGAGCAGGAATTAGAAAAAGCATTGTAGTCAGGGCAAAGTGAATCAACCTCCCATCCTCAAACTGTAGTGCCAATAGTTTCCACAGCAGTCCCTTCCACTATGGCAATTGTTTTAGCACCAAGCATTCCTTTAGCAACAGCCACAACAGTGGAGGCAATAGGTACAACATAGGCAGGTACATCAACACAAATTACATAGGACTTAATTAAGTCAATGGAAGAAATGAAGCTTCAAGTAACCGAGCTGCAAAAGCTAAAAGAAAAATTTACTACCTTGGAGCAAAAGTATGATCTTTCAAAGATCAATTATGCAGTGGATAAAAGGAAAAACAAAAGCATGGCTGAATAAATCAAGATTTTAGAGAAGGACCTGACATTTGATAGGCCTATAGCAGAGATCAGGAAAATATTGTGGACCAATATCATTGATTCCATCAATGATATTCGGTCATCCATTCAAATTATTTTTGAACAAATTGATTTGGTTAAGCTTGCTCTTGAGGCAATTCAGAGGAATAGAGAAGAACTGGGTGGAAAGCCTGAAGAGGCAATCCAGTTAATAAATTTTCTAAACTGTAAAAGCAGGCAATAGTTGGAGAAACTGGACATTGATGATAGGACTGCTACTATCCTCGAACTAAAGAAAGTTTTCACAAAAAGGAACTTAATGCAAGGCCTGGAGCGAAGATCTCAAAGTATCCAAGAAGACATAGATGGGTTCATTAGAAAGTTTGACATCTTAAGGAGTAAAGGGCTCCTAATCCCTTTAGTCATCAATGATAGGCTAATGGTTCAGATAGACTACATTGACAAACTACATCGGCAAGCTGAAAGTGAAGCTAGTTCATCCTCAGCAAAGGCACTACCCACGAAAAAGTACTTTACGATGGTTTAGAGAACCACTTCTTCATTGAACATGAAGTAAAGCACTTGTTCACAGTCCAGCCTAACTTTGTGAAATATACCGAGGCTAATGAAATTTATAGGAAGTTGATAAGAACAAAAATACCACAGGAAGATTGGTGGACAAACATGACATGCATACTTTAAATTACTATGGTAACAACAAGGTAAATAGAAATATTTACCACAGTAAATTTTGGTAAAAAAAGATGAAAGATGGTGAACAAGTAAAGTGTATCAAAAATAGGTGAAAGAGTATCAGTAGTGGAAAAGTAAATCAAATTCTAGCACAGATTTACTCAAGCAACAACAAGAAATAAATCAGTATAAAAGCCTCCAGATCCTTCAACAAAAAGGGGGACAGCAACAATCAGTTTACTATCTGTTTCTATATTTGATACCATCTCTCTCTATATTGTTTAAAATATATTTTGTAATCCTAGAATAAATCTCATATTTTTATGAGATATTTTTTATGTAAATTTTTGTATAAATACTTCTCCATTCAAAGTATTAAGGGTAGATTCTATAACATTTCTGTAACTCTATACTATCAAGCAGAGTAAGATTTTGTACTCAAGTCTGGATTTTTGCTGGAAAAGGAATAAAAGTTGAGGACATTACATTGGATTCATGTGCAGTCTAATTGAAAATAAGTATTCTATCCTTTTGATTTATGTGTTTTCCACATGTTTCAATGTTTCATGCATCTTAAAACTAAACGGTAAAATAGTCAAAGTATATCAGAATTAGCTTTATTTCTCTGTGCTATCAACAGTCTACCATGTATATGCTTTCTTCTAAGCGATTTTGGTAAAGGAATTCTTAATTTATCCTCTATCCCTGTAGTTTTCTCTAATAAGTCCCTGGTATAGGATTCTTAATGGCCTTATGCTGGTTGACCTATATTCCTTTCTTCTTTCTAATCCTAACTTGAGGATTCTTTATTGCCCTCTTGTTTTGAGAAGAAATATCAGTCATTCAAGCCCCGAAGTTTGCTTTTACTTTGTTATCCTGCCTGTTGAACTCATACCTCAACAATTTGACTTAAACCAGTGAATTATCCCTGATTAACTCCATAGCCCAATGGCTTGAAGCCTAGTTTGCCCATTTGTTTCAGAATTCCACCACTCTTAAACAAAACAACCCTGAATATTTATAACTAGCCTAAAATCTTTTCAAATATAGTTAAATCATAAAGAGAGAGCCCTCTCTGAGTACAGATAGGCTAGATTCTGTACTTAAAAGATTGGTTTGTGGCTACCTCGGACCCTTTTTCTTCTTCCCATAACTTCTAACGAAAATCTAAGTGATAAGAAATACAACAAGATGTGATGCCAGACACAAAATGTGGAGAGACCCCAGGCTCCCATAAATCAATTGAATTATATGACTATTTTTGGACTATTGCATATCAACAAAGGATTTTATTTTGAAGTGTTTTTCAATGAATTTGGACTCTCAACCTAAACCCCCCTTTTCCATTTCTTTTTCTTGACTTCCTATGTTGGCCTAGTTTTGTTTGTTTTCATGACCCAACAAACTGGTGGCTTAGAATATTAAATACTAGGTTTCCCCCTGGCATTAGTTTGTGTTTGTCTTAGTCTCTATCAAAGAGGACGGGAGAGATATTTATGGCATGCATAGGCAACATTTTCAATTAGTAGAAGTATTTTTCTGAATGGAAAATGCAGGAGATCGCAAAATCAAAATTCTATTAATGATTAAATTAAGGCCTTGAATTGAAACCAACCAAATCATCAAGCACGAAGTTTCATGAAATTTATTGGTGAGAATAAACTTCATTCAATTATGCCTATAGGAAAATACACCATCATGATAAGAAAACACAAAAATTAAGAATGAAACCAGCATCCCATAGCCAAAAATGTGTGTGTTTATAGTCAAGACAAGTTTATAGTCATGGAGAAATAGACAATAGATGTAAACATGCTAATAAATTATTTACATAATTAAATTTCAGAATGTTTCAATATCAACAGAATATCATACAATGTACTCACAATTTCTTTTAGTCACAACCAGGGATACTATAGGGATCAAGGAATACCTCTCATATAACACAAAATCTTCTATGAAAATCCAATAAAAGAATTGGGTTTGATCTTCAAATTATGGAGTGCCAACTAAAAATTGGCGTCAATAGTACAAAACATATATAATTTAAACCTTAATAATAATATGAAATTTACTAAGCTTGTATCCTTAAGTGGAATGAAACTGAAAAGAAGATCATTTCATCATTGGGTGTATGAAATTTTAAGTGGTTTGATTTTTCCTAAGATTGAACGCACAAAAAATTGAAACCCCATCGAAAGTCACAACGGGACTTCCGAATGTTCAATAATTTAAAGGCTCCAATATGAAAACCTTTGAATTCACACATACTTAAAGGAAGTTTTTGGAGTAGCAGATTTTGCTGCAATTTTGAGGGGAAAAGTAGCAATCAACCTATGGACACTGATTTTGCAACACCTTTTCCAATGTCAATCCAATGGTTCCCATGACCGATGCTTCACAACGCTTTTTCCATTTAGTGCTTTCTCTATGATTGTTTGGTTTTTGTCATGAACTTCAAAGATTTGGATCATTAAGCTCACAAATTACATGAGAATAAAGAAAAAATGGGTAGGGGTGTAAACGTAAATGAATTGAATTCATGTTTAAAATAGTGAATTATAAAGTGTTATATGTGTTAAGTTAAGTTTATTTGATAATTCATATGCTGAAATGTCATATTATGACAAAATGTGAATGTTTGTGGGCTATTAGGAAAATATTCATTAATTTTCCTCAGAATATAATTAGTGTTATATATGCGACTAACGTATTATAGAATATCTTATGATAATTGTGTCCATTAGATATTTGATGAAAGTTGGCACATCTAAAACAAATCCAAGTAAAATCGAATAACATGATTGGACTATCATAGTACAACGTCGGATTTTCCACTGATATGTAGTAGTGAATTTTGCTAAATCCAACATAAAATTCAACTCCGGGAAAGACCCAAAAGGTACTTAGGTCATTGTTTGAATACCCCAATAATTCCTCCATATATATATATATATATATATATATATATATATATATATATATAATCTTGAAATGTTTCCGTCAATGACCGGAATTGTATCCACATAATTGTGAAATGCCAGAGAGAGGGTAAGGTTAGAGATAAAGAAGGGAAGCACAACTTGGGATAACGGTTAAAATAACCTGACTTTTCATACCTTACTCCTTATGTAACAATATTAGGGGAAGTAAAATAAGGGTATTGATTCGTATTAAAATTACTAACATAAATGACTCATTCGTATTATTGTATTACTTGTTAGGTAGTCGTATTTTTGTTCCTAAACTAAATTAGTTATTCAAAATAGTCATTTTTAGTTGGTTCACTTAATATTTCTCATTTTTGGTAGTATTTCACTGGAAAAGTTGTGGTGACTAACATTTTTAGTCACCTAGTCACTAATTTCTCATTTTCTACTAGTGAATAGAGGAAAAAATTGTAACATCCTCTTCCCACATCTACCCAAGCAACTGGCCAGTCGGGGTAAACATGTGACGGGAGGCCACTATGATATGACTTGACCTCCTAAGTCACGTTAAGGAAGTGGAACCAATTGAAACACACCATAGAAGAATTCAAATTCAACATCATGACCCTTATGAACCAATCCAACACTTCAGGTAGCTTGCCCTTGGGTCCCTCTGAAATTTAGGACAACTTAAGCCTCAGTCACTCTCATGCTATAAGCATGACAACATACATAAACCTAAATTCATTCTCACAAGATTCATTTCCAGTGTCTAGAGACTCATTTTTCCAGCTATGTGCTAGCATCCACGGGATTTATAAAGCCACTTTTTCAGGCCCAAAGCCCAGGTCACTACCCAAAACTTCATGGTACCTTAAAAAAATAACATAACATGGAAATGACAGTGATAAAGTAATTACTTGAATGGGACCTTGAGTAGACCCCTACTGACCATGACAGGTATCTTGTCGAGCATATCATGAATGTGTAATCTACAAGTTTAAATAAGAGATCTAGGCATAGGCGTCTCATAATTATCTGAAATTTTCCATGAAGCATTAATACCTCAACACATTAACTTCCATTCCATCATTAGGTCATAGATACATTATTCATTCATATACAAGTAGAAACATGATGAGAGCCATACATAGTTGCTCCCATAAAAGATATACATAACCAGAATAATAGGGACATAAATACTAATAAACTCATCACCATATAAACCTCATATAATCCAATATAATGCTCATATAAATACAAGGAGAAATAACCTATTATTGATGATGAAAAATACAACCTGGGATGGGACTTCCACGTTCCACCCAACCATAGAATGGTTGACCCGAACCTCTCTTTATTCATTCACCCCCATGCCATATTCTAAGAATGAATGTGGGACTCAACCAAAAGAACCAACCAGGGCATATGGAGGGTAAACAACCACACCCTCATCAATAGAAACCAGACTTTACTGTAATCCATCTCATATCACTAAGGCAATGCAATGAACACATCATAATAGGTTTTTACCATGATCTCCACCCAATCACTAGGCCAACAAGCATGGATGCCACGAGATTTCTCCACCTACGTTGTGAGGAATTTTCCTATCTCATAGTCTCTTGAGCTTTACTGCAATCCAAACTTGGATCATTAGGCCCTAAAATGAGACCCCAATCTCTTAGGCTTTACTGCAATCCACACCGGATCACTGGGCCCTAAACTGAGACCCACTCTTCAGGATTTACCGCATATCCCAAACCTAGGATTACTAAGCCCAACGGAGAGAAAACCACCTCTAATATTTATTGTATATCTTTCCATTCACTGGTAATTCTTTCTAGGCCATTTGAGGCAACACAAAATCCTGCTTTACCACAACCCATAGTTCGGTTTAGGGGTTACTAGGAAATGCGTTCTATCATTTTGGAGATCCACCTCACTCAGCTTCGAATTCATGCATCAACCCAACTCAACCAAAACATGAGAACCCCATCACACCATGACTATCTGGAAATGGAAAGGAGAGGCTGAAAACACTGTTACACCTGCAAAAACCCATGCCACAACAGAAAAATAGCCACATGCAATACCATGCATGCCAAATCTAGTAAGGAAACTACACATGAAAATCGAAACATGCAATGAATCCTATTGTAGCTGCTTGATCATGCCTTTCCTTGCTTGATCTTTTCTTCCTCTTGCCTTCTTTGCCTTTCTTGATCCCATGCAAAACCATAGCGAAAATTTGAGCCAAGAGCTTAGGCTGACTAATAGATTACCAAATGATCCTCATAAGGATTTTTATCAATGAGGCCTCTATTTTCTTCAATTTCCATTATTTTCCTTCATTTTCCTCCTCACATGCAACCTATGACCTTTCACCTCATTTTTCTCCTAATTTCCATTATTTTCATAAATAAATGTGCCAAAATGCCATTTTTCCTTTCCAAAGACTTTTCCATTGCCTTTTCCAATTTCCTTTGAAATAATAAACCGAATCAACACCCACTAGGATGTTTCCCTTACCATTAAACTTGGAATACATGTCCCATCATTCGTGGTCTTCTATATTTTTACATGAGTTTTTAACCAGGGTTGTTATAGAACCCTCCCCCTTGGGGAACATTTTCCTCGGTGTTAAACCACACCAAGACCTTAGCAAGACCAAAATAAAAGCAAACATATTGACCATGGAGATTTGTAACTTAGCTTATTGTGGTTTTTACAATGAATGACTTGCTCAAAAGTAAAACATCATGACAACATACCGCCTACTGGAGCTTTATAACACAACTCATTATGGTATTTGCAATGACCACATGTACACATATGCACATTTGCTAAACTAACAAGTAAAAGCATATGATGCACATATCAATCAACAAGGGAATCTAGAGGATCACACCTCCACCCTCAAAGTAATATCAGGATTCACCTCCTTCCCAAGGAGTCCAAAATCCACTGTCACGGTCAAAGTTGCAGCCCATGTCCAATGCTATGATCCTCTACCACTTTTCCTCTCAGTGAATAATTACATGCTCATTGCTCTAGGGTGCACTCCAATGTGCATTTGATTCCATCCGGTAATGTTCATGACCAAAACAAATATATCCCCAACCTTCCCTTCTCTAATACATAGTCCCTCAAGGAATCTAGTCACCCCTTCCATGTAGTCACTCACCTTCCAAGTTCCCCGACATCCCGTATCCTAGGCGTTCCATCCCTTGGCAAGGCTTCCTCGCATTGGAAGATCAAGCAACCAAGGCACATACCTACCTCAAAACCATCATACCAGTCATATCATGGTCATGGAAATAAATGGACACTATTGGGTACTAGTGTCCCATAATGGCCTTGCTCCTGAAGTACTCTCCCAGCATACTCCTACATGTTCCAATTTATTTTTTTGTTGCTGCCAATTCTTGCAGAAGATTTCAACCACCTCATGCATTCATGTTCCAAGCACATAATTTCCATTAGATTCAAAATAAATTGAAATAACTTCAAAGCATACCTCATCAGTAGCTCATCAATAAGGTCCACTTGCAATCATGCTTACTTCCTATCACAACAAGTCAAACTAATTGTTTGATCAAATCATCATGTGTAAACACATCACATCAGGTTAGCGCAAAACATAATAATCATAGATCAAAATCATAAATCACATATAACCATCATAAACCATAATCGTAGATCACGTGTAATCATCAGAGACCATAATCATAAATCACATGCATAGTAAAACTTAGTAAAATATTGATACTTATCCTTTAATGAATCCTTGGCTTCCACCTTTGTCTTTATTTCATACACACTCCGGATTGGTTTCAACACCCAAAAAACACCCAATGCCTTTTCTTCAACCATGTGCATATATACATATTGTTCATCACACCCATACCACCATACATGACATACAAGACTATGCAATACATGCAACTACACTTAGTGTATAGCACAACACGATACATACTCCTATGTCTACTGTACGACACAACACAACATGTATACATACACAATGTACATCACAAGATATACATCTGCAAAAAACGTGTGACACCTCAAAATGCATACACATACACCGGATATAGAACACAACTCATACATCTATACCCGATGTACAATGCTACACAATATGTGTACCCACATAGGTTACAACACAATGAATACACATGTCATGATACCATGACTACACATTGCAAATGCATAGTACCACATGTACACAACATAATATGCACAACATTAAAACAATACCACATGTACACAATACACAATGCATGACATGTACATGTACACAATAGCACATGCACAACATGTGCACAACACTACCTACACACAACACCACTTGTACAACATGTACACAACACTACATGCACACAAAACTATATGTAACTAGTACCATATGTACAACATGCATGTAACACCACATGTACATGGTATCATCTGTACATAACACAACATATCCAACATGCACAGAGCACCATATGCACACACATCACATATAGATCATGGACACAATACAATGTGTATTCAACATCGCATATGAAATATTTGCACAACACTATATGTACCATCCTGTACATAACATTTCATAAACAACATGTACACAAACAAAATATACACAACACTTCATGCACACAAAAACACATATGCACAACAATAGTACCACATACCCAAAACCACATTGTCTTTACCAAAAAACTTTTCTTCGAGTGTCTTATCCATGCTTGTCTTAGCATGTTGCAGACCACACTGCATTCATTTCGATGATGTATCCCTGGATTTACTTGTCCATAGAATAGACATAATATAATCAAATAATATCAATTCATAACCACATGATACTAACATCGTAGATTTGTCAGGCTACTCTTCGCACTTGATTCCTCATGAACCAAGAATCTCTTCATGCCATCCACCCGCATAAGAAATAATTCCTCCACACGAATGATCCCTGACAACCCTGTCAAATAGTGACATAGATACATGGATACATACATAAATATACATAAACATTAGCATAAAGCAATCATGGTCTTGAGAGACAACGACATACGTACACACATATATATACATATAAATGTTAGCATTAATAATCATGATCCATGACGACCCTATCAGACATGACATACATACATACATACATTTATACATATATAAACATCAGCATAATCATGATCATAACCTATTTACCAGATAACATAAGGTCTAGGCTAAGAGAACTTCATTATTTGTGCATAGCATGCACAAATTAGAGAACCACAGTTCACAACTTAGGCAAGGCATTCTACACTTCAGATCCATTTACCTTACCTTTTCTTCTTACCCTTTTCATGTCTATACTTCCACCATGCATTTACCATAATGGGCCAAACCAGTCCAACCGACTATCATAGTTTTACCTTGTGTTATGCTTATTCAAGCTTCATTTGTGTTTTACAGTACCTTTCGAGTAACACATATCTCTTCCCAAGCTCCATAAAATTTCCTCTTTCCCAACCAATTCCGAAGAATCAAAACATAAAAGGCAAGCCAAGAAACAAACAAGAAGAAAATCATGAAAACCAATAACAACAATACGACATCACAATCAAAGTGGCAAGGCCTTGCACTAGACATAACAAAACCAAAATCAAGCACAACAAATCACCGAAGGACCAAAAATACAAGACTAACAACAGACACCATGAACCAATCCCCATGGTTCCCAGTGCTTCCAGGGAAAGCTCAACCTAAGCCTTCTTTAGAATCTCATGGCAGTTTCTTTGCGATGTAATTCCTTGCATCATATTTCCATGAACGAATAATTGTCAATGCATAAATAAACATAACAACATACTAGTTACATTATCTTGTTGTGCCAAGCACATTTCTTGCAACTAAACACATCCATGCCATCTCTCAGGGACTCCAATTCCATTGACAGATCCACCTGCAACTAGAGACTAGCTAATATACCTGTCAAATATAATTTCATGAATTTAACACATATCCACATAATGTCAAACAAGATTAAGGTTAAGAAGACTTGTTGCATGAAAATCACTCATTCATTTGAATTAGGGTTTCCAAACATAGCCAAAGGCATTCTTTCCCAATTCATTTCTTCTACCTTTTTACTTTTTTGTAATTGAGTCTTATTATGTGCTATCACATCATCCAACTGTTAGTTATATAAACACATCAATTGTTACCTAGTCATGCTAATACCAGGCATGTTCCAAACATCAAGAAAATCATATGTATCAATTTGAAATCAACCTTTACCAAGACTAAAAATCATGTCATAATCCATAATCAATGCATACTCATTAGACATCATGCTACAATTGTAACCTACTTACACTCAAGTACATATCAACAATCTTAGCACATATGTATTAGTACAATCATCTTAAAAAAAAATCATTTGAAAACATACTCATATTATGCAATTCATCAAACATTCAACCAACTTGCAAACATACCATGTTAAATAAATCAACTAGACGACATAATAGACAACAAACACTTGAACACCAAATAGATGATGTTGTGTCTGGAGCATGATTGTTCATAGGTCTTTGTTTCACCCAGATGTGTACCCCAGGAAGTTTCTACACCCCTCCACACGGGGGGGTGCAGGGGGGACTTGTCCCCCCCGTGGGGATCTAGCGGGGCCGATCCCCCTCGGTTGGGGGGTTCGGGGGCTAGTGGTCCCCTGGGAGGGGCTCGAGGGCAGCGCCCCCAAAGCTAAAAATAGATGTAAAATTGCCTTGTAAAAGTATAGTAATTTCTAGTCAATCTGGGTCGTTCATTAGGCAAATGATGTTACGGTAGAACTTATGTTTAGTTTAGGGTTTTTTTCCCTAGAAGGCAACCCCTCTCTTTGTATGAGGGCATTTTATTTGAAGCTGTGTCATATATGTGTATAATTTGAGTGAGAAACAGAGAGGTGAGACTGTGAGAGAAAACAGAGGATATTACAGTGGATCTGCTGTAGGTCCTGTCTCTTCATTTTGCTAGATAATAGAAAGGAAGGACTGGCTGTTCATTGTGGACATAGCCCAAACTGGGTGAACCACGTAGATTTTTGTCTCTCTTGTTTTATGAATTTTCAATGTTTATATTTCTGCAATATTTTATGTGTTCCATTGCTCTGTAAAATATAATTTTCTAACAACTGGTATCAGAGCCGAAGGCCTATTTCGCTGATAAACTCGTAGGAAAGAAGGGTTCCTCATTTGAGTGGGAGCAATGGCAAAAGATGGTAAGTTTAGGTTCAAGAAATTTAACGGGAAAAACTTCTCGCTATGGAAGATGCAGATGGAATATTATCTGTATAAAAAAGATCTGTACCTACCATTGGACAAAAAAACAAAGATGTCAATGGGTATGACAGATGAAGAATGGAACCTTCTCGGTAGAAAGGCACTTTGAACATCGGTCGCCCTCAACATTTCGAAGGAAACAACGATAGAGGGTTTGATTAAGGCATTGGACAAACTATATGAAAAACCCTCGGCCTCAAACAACGTATTTCTCATGAAACGGTTATTTAATATGAATATGTCGGAAGTTGGATCTTTGTAGACCATTTAAATAATTTTAATACTATTACAATTCAGTTATGTTCTGTAGGGGTAAACTTTGATGATGAAGTTAGAGCTCTGTTATTCTTGTGCTCATTACAAGAAAGTTGGAATGGTTTAGTAATGGCCATTAGTAACTCTACTTCTGGATCTAGTACTCTAAATTTTGATGATGTTGTCGGTGCTATCCTTAGCAAGGAGATGCGATGGAAAAGCTCTGGTGAGACATCATGTAATGATTTGAGTGCAGAGTCTAGGGGAAGAATAATGGAAAGAGGAAAGAGCTTAGGATATTGCAATAAATCAAGGAAAGGCAGATCCAAGAAAACAATCATGAAGCAAATGTGACAGGTGAGGTGTTACAAGATGCTTTGATTCTTTCTTTTGAAAATATTATTGATTCCTGGGTGGTAGATTCAAGGGCGATATTCCATGTCACACCTGATAAGAAATACTTTCGTGACTATGTTCAAGGAGATTTTGGACAAGTTAGTTTGGGTGATGATAAACCCTATAAAATTGTTGGAACTGGTAAGGTTCTTGTAAAACAACAGAATGGAAACCAATGGCTACTAAAGGAGGTAAGGAATGTTCCAGATCTAAAGAAAAATTTGATTTCAATAGAGTAGTTAGGCAGTGAAGGTTGTGTGAGAAATTTCACAGATAAAGCTTGGAAGGTCACCAAAGGAGCCCTGGTAATAGCAAAAGGCGCAAAGATTGGTACATTGTATTTATGCAATGGTATTTCTAACTCTGTTAATCCTTTAACTTCCAAAGGAGAAGATGTAGCATTATGGCATCATAGGCTCGGACACATGAGTGAAAAGGGGATGAAGATTCTTCACTCAAGGAATTTGTTGCCAGGTTTGAAGAATTTTGATTTGGACTTCTGTGAGAATTGCATTTATGGAAAACAAAAGAGTGTCAGATTTCTCCGAATTAGGAAAGAAAAGAAGAGCAAAAAATTAGAGCTTGTGCATACAGATGTATGGGGACCTACTCAGGTATCATCTCTCAGTGGCTCTCATTATTATGTTACTTTTATTGATGATGCAACTAGAAAAACTTGGATTTATTGTATTAAGAGTAAATTTGATGTATTTGATACTTTCAAGAAATGGAAAGCTTTGGTTGAGATTGAGACAGGAAAGAAATTAAAGTGTCTTAGATCAAACAATGGAGGTGAATATTGCAGAAAAAAGTTTGATAGGTATTGTTCGGAGCATGGAATTCGCAGAGAGGAGACAGTTCCAAGAACACCACAATAAAATGGTGTGTCAAAAAGAATGAACAGAACAATCATGGAGCATGCAAGGTGCATGAGATTTCATGCAGGATTGCCTTTACAGTTTTGGGCAAATTCTCTAGATACTACTATTTATCTAATAAACAGAGGGCCTTCAATTTCCTTGGATGGTGCTATTCTAGAGGAAGCATGGACAGGTAAAAAGGTAAGCTACTCTTTTTCAAAGCTTTTTGGTTGTGAGGCCTTTGTCCATATTGATAAAGAAAATAGAACAAAGCTTGAGGCAAAGTCAAAGAAATGTACCTTTATTGGATATGGTGTTAATGATTTTGGTTATCACTTATATGATTATGAAAATCACAAAATCATTAGGAGCAGAGATGTAACATTCAATGAAAGGGTCTTGTATAAGAATCACTTGCAGGAAAAGAAGCAGGAAAAAGAAACAAGGAATACACAGTTCTTGATGAAATCATTGAAAAAGTAAAGGTGCCTGAAAATAATAATAATCAACAACTACAACAAGAAAAACCACCACAACAGCAACAAACACCCACCCCAAACACCTGAAAGCGGTGTTAGAAGATCTACCAGGATAAGTAGACCCCCTGAACGATACTCTCCTTCATTATATTATTTATTGTTGGCTGATTTTGGTGAACCCGAATGTTATGAAGAAGCAATGCAGGTTGAAAGCAGGAAGAAGTGGGAGGTATCCATGGAAGAAGAGATGGAATTCTTAATGCATAACCAGAATTGGGACTTAGTCAGGTTGCCTGCAGGAAAAACTACATTGAAGAATAAATGGGTTTACAGGCTGAAGGAAGAAGATAGAGGAAAACAAAGGTACAAAGCTAGACTTGTGGTGAAGGGTTTTGCATAGAAAAAAGGTATTGATTTTGATGAAATATTTTCTCCTGTTGTTAAAATGACTTCAATCAGAACTATTTTAAGTCTAGTAGTAGTTGAAGATTTGCATCTTCAGCAGTTATATGTAAGAATAACCTTTCTCCATGGGAATTTGGAGGAAGAGATATATATTTAGCAGCCACAAGGATATGAAGTGAAAGGGAAGGAGAAACTAGTGTGCAGGTTGAAGAAGAGCTTGTATGGCTTAAAACAGGCTCCAAGGCAGTGGTATCTAAAATTTGACAAATTTATATCTGAACAAGCTTATACTAGATGTCACTCTGATCATTGTGTTTATCTAAAAAAGCAAAATGATGGCAACTATATTATATTGTTATTGTATGTAGATGACATGCTTGTTGTAGGGTATAACATGTAGGAAATAAATGTGCTCAAAAGAAAATTGGCGAATTCATTTGCAATGAAGGATTTGGGAGCTGCAAAACAAATCCTTGGTATGAGAATAACTAGAGATAAGAAAAATCGTAAATTAACATTGTTTCAAAATGAGTACATAAAAAGGGTGTTGAAAAGATTTAATATGCACAATGCAAAACCAGTTAGTACACCTTTTGCTAGCCATTTCAAACTTAGTAAGGAAATGTGCCCAAAGACCCAAGAAGACATGGACTATATGTCTAAAGTTCCATATGCATTAGCAGTTGGAAGCTTAATGTATGCAACGGTCTGCACAAGGCCTGATATTGCACATGCAGTGGGAGTTGTAAGCAGGTACATGAAAAATCCAGGAAAGGAACATTAGATGACAGTGAAATGGATTCTCAAATATTTGAAAGATACCACAAATCAAGCATTATGCTTTGGTGGTTCAAACATTTCTCTATAGGGTTATGTTGATGCAGATATGGCAGGTGATAGAGATAACAGGAGGAGCACTACAGGATATGTATTTATTGTAGGTGGAACAACTGTTAGTTGCAAAAATCCAAAGTGTTGTTGCACTTTCAACAACAGAAGCAGAGTATGTTGCTGCTACAGAGGCTAGTAAAGAAATGATTTGGTTACAAAGGTTTATGGGTGAATTGGGTAAGGAGCATGATATGGGCACGCTATACAGTGATAGACAAAGTGCCATTCATCTTGCAAAGAACTCAGCATTTCATTCCAGGACTAAACACATACATCTCAAGTACCATTTCATACGATCAGTGTCGGAAGATGGAGAGTTGAAGCTGGAAAAGATACACACTAGCCAGAATCCTGTAGATATGCTAACAAAAGTTGTAACGAGGGAGAAACTAAGAATATGTATAGTTTCAATTGGTCTTCAAGGATGATGATGAATATGAGAAATAGCTAGGTCCAAAGAGGAGTCATTGTCCAGCAAATTAAGCAGTGGTGGAGTTGCTACAATCATTTTCCAAGTGGGAGATTGTTGAGTATGGAGCATGATTGTTTAGAGGTCTTTGTTTTAGCCGGATGTATACCCCAGGAAGTTTGTACACCCCTCCACGCGGGGGGGTGCGGGGGGGACTTCTCCCCCCCGGCTGGGGGGTCCGGGGGCCAGCGGTCCCCCAGCGGGGGTTTCGGGAGCAGCGCCCCCGAAGCTAAAAACAGATGTAAAATTGCCTTGTAAAAGTATAGTAATTTCTAGTCAATCTGGGCCGTTCATTAGGCGGATGATCTGATGATAGAACTTATGTTTAGTTTAGGGTTTTTTTCCTTAGAAGGTAACCCCTCTCTTTGTATGAGGGCATTTTATTGAGTCTATGTAATATATGTGTATTCTCCGAGCGAGAAGCAGAGAGGTGAGACTGTGAGAGAAAATAGAGGATATTACAGCGAATTTGCTGTAGGTTGTGTCTATTCATTTTGCTAGATAATAGAAAGGAAGGATTGGCTGTTCATGGTGGACGTAGCCCAAACTGGGTGAACCACATATATCTACATCTCTCTTGTTTTATGCATTTTCTGTGTTTATATTTCTACAATATTTTATGTGTTCCATTGCTCTGATACCAATTCTTAGGTAAACTTGACTCAGGATAGAGTCAAAGTTGCCCAGGTTAAATAGTGATGGTTTTGGGGCACATGGTATTGTGCACCCATAATATTCTTCCTGTGGTATTATATGTAATGGAGCTTATGAAAGGTTGGAAGGACTTCATTGTAATGTAATACTTGGAGGCGAGCGACGAAGGCTCACTTGGTCGGATTGGCCAGGATTTTGGCCAATGCTAATAAGATCTTATTAGGTTGGGTTTTTCCCTGGATTTGGGGTTTTCCCGGATAAACATTTGCGTTTATGTGTTTATGGTTGTTGCTGGTTATTTTTATATTTATTCCTCTTAGTAATTATTTATGCTATGTAGTAAATTTCTTAACATCTGAAACATGTGACAGCCAACTGAGAGGCCTCCAATTCCCTAAGGTTTGATGGCTCTTCTATGATAATCCTGCCTCCCTTGTGTGGTTTTCTTGGTTGTCTGGCTCTATTTGCTGAAGTGTCATTGCCTGTGTTCTCCTCCTCATAGTCTCGGTCTTCTTGGTCCATGTTTGCAAGGTTGAGGTGTATGAAGGGAATGAGTGAAAGTGTTTTCAGGAATGAGGGGATGGTAGATGAGCTTGTGACTAGGAAATGAATGGAGGAGTAGGAAATGAGGGGGAGGGCTTGTTTGCTTGAGAATTTGCTATTGGGGAAGAGGGATAAAGGGAATGGGAATGATATGGAATAGGGTAAAGGGAAAAAGGGATAGGGTGATAGGGGAATACAGATAGGGGAATTTAGAGCTGTAGGGATAGGTGATAGGATGAACAGTGAGGATTTATGGTTTTAGGCATCATTAGGGAGATTTTAGGGTTTCATATTAAACATGGAAAGTGATGCTTATAGATTTGATTTGCAAACCAAAACTGAAGTGAGGGATGTCAACTTACTTGCAAAGATGGAAGGAGAGATCAATTTGGAGTTTCCTTGAGAGTTTGAGGGTTTTTTAGCTCTCTTGTACAAAGTGTAGTGCCACTGCACAGAAGCGCAGCACCAGTGTAAATTTACAATGTGAAATTATGCTAGAAGTGCAACACCAGGCTCAAAGTGCAGCACAGGTCTCCAAAAATGCAGAACCAACCTACCTTACTCAGAAGCACAGTGCCACTCTGCCAAAGCACAGCACCACGACTCCATAGCTCCAAAAGCGCAACGCTAAGCTTCTTTCACCCAAAACTCACTCAAGCTTGCCTCTTCTTCTCACTTTTTTGACTCCTTGCTTGGCAAATGAGGATAATGAATTGGAAAATGAAATGTGAGAGCTTAAATAGGAGTAGATTTTGATTTTTCATTTGAAAAACCCACTTTCTAATGTTTCTTGTCCTTCTTGAAAACTCTGTTTTAATTCCCCTTTCTTCTTTGTGTCTTTACAGGTGGATAAATTCTCATCTTGAATTGATTTTTGCAGTGCTTCTTTGTCATGCAGCAAGGAGAGATGCTCTGGTGCAGCCGGGAACATTTATTACATATAATGACTTAAAATTACATAAGAAATACAAATAAACTCAAAATACTCTGTTTTTCACCTCAAAAACATGTTTTTGAGGTGAAAATTACATTAGGTTAAAAGATAATTTTTCAGTGGCTATAACCTACAAGCCATCATGCTTGACTTATTCATCATCCTGATACCCTTGCTGACCTTTATTTACACTTTTAAAATTAAGCATCTTGACCTTGGAAATGAAACCTTAAGACCTAATGAAACATGCCCTATGACCTAATGGAACATGATTGCAAATTGACCATGAAACCATAACTTAAGATAACCTGAAGAAGGGTCAACAAGTATACTCTATGAGGGAAAAATTTAGATTTTTGAAGAGAAGACAACCATTAGTGGATCAACTTGACATGACCTAATGAAATGACATGAAAATTTCAGTATGGGACCCCTAAAATGACAATGCAAAGAGAGAATTTGATCCCTGATGGAAGTATCTGATACTAACACTAACATTGGCCTTATTGGGGATGGTAGCTCCTTAGAGGTGTCAAGAACACCATAGACCAAGTGCCTCATCTATTGGGCAATACGGTCAAAACAAAAAAGTGAAAAAATGACTCGATACAAATTGAAAAGTGACTCACAACCAAATTGACTCTAAACTTGACTAAAAACCAAATCAACCCAAGTTGACACTAATCATTCAAACTTTATAGCCTTCACTTCAGGCCGCAAGCTCAGATGACAGTGTACTTGAAAACTTGCAATGAAAATCAAACTGGTATATACAATGAAGGTGAAGTAACTTTAGGGAACAACCTCAAAAGTAGTAGTGCTTCAGGAGCCTACCATTCACTGGCCCTCCTAAACAATCTTGACCATCCATTTCCTTCAACAAAAATGCATTTTGTCCCCGATAAGCTGAGATCTCATATGGTCCTTTCCGTAAATTGTCAAACTTACCATGCTTACCCTTTTCCTCATTCCGTGCATCCCACCGCAACACTACATCCTCCAGCTGAAACTTTTCTGCTTTTGTTTTGTGGTCATAAATATTCTTTAACTTCTCTTGCAACCAGAAAGTGTTTTGGGAAACCTCTTCCCTTGTTTGCTGAAGGTGAATCATTTGATTAATTTTGCATGGAAAAGGAAACTACTATATTATAAGGAGGTGATCAACCTAAATCTCAAAAAAAAAAACATCTCTCTACCTTAACTAATGTAAAGAAGAAAAAACACATTGCTAAAAGAAGAACAAATTCTCATGAATCCATAGTGATACTTGGTGTTGGTCAATTGCCAAAACACCATGGAAAGAAAAAGTATGTCACCTTTGTGAAACTAAGAGATTTGAAGATGAAAAACACTTTCTCTTAATTTTACCAACTCACATTAAATTTAAATTTCAAAATATTTGTTACATTAGTGACCTCCTTAAACTTTTAACTTAACAAAATTATCATGATCTTGGAGCACTTCTCTTGTTTTTTTAGTATAAGAATAAAAATCTAATAAATTATGAGTAAGCTCTTATCTTCTTAAGGTCCAATAGACGATATTCAATTTTAGTAGATGTTAATCATTATCATCATTATTAAATGTTGAAAATAAAAATATTTTTATTAATTAAAGTTAAAAAAAATACACATTTAAAATAGTTATATATGTTTATAAATGGATTAAAATTTATCTCCCCATTTTTTTAATGTTTTATTGGCTAATCCCATGGAGGCTTCACTGGATGAACCTCTAACATATCACACGTGTTCATGACATATTAAAGAATACCCCTATTTTGACTACATATTGGAAAATACCTATAAAAATCACATTATTTAACCCCCTACCAGTACGAACCCTATACACCTTCCCAATTTAAGAATCCCCTAATTTCACTAGATATTGTAGGTATCCATCTTTTCATTAAAAAAATTTACACCCCTTTCTATTTTTTCATTAACTTTGAGCTCCATTTTTTATACGTGCCAATATAAAAACCCTTTACCCCCTATATATCCCCCAATATATTACGTCATTTTTCCCTTAATATAAATCCTCCAATATGAATGCACGTGGTATGATATTGCTCCCCTAGTGAAGCCTTTCCATAGGGCGATTTCAACCAATAGCCTTTTCACAAGAACTTCCTTAACAACACATGTATTCATCATCATTTGAATATCCCATATACCTCTATTTTTTAAAACTTATTAAATAATATATTTATCTAATATTTCAAAATAATTGTAAAACTATTAATTAATACTTAAACTAGTATAATTTAAA